>JAQFZT010001880.1:0-13324 GCA_034696325.1 Camisiidae sp. | reverse complement strand
CGCTTGTGATAAGCGAATAAACACTAGTTTGAAGCCATGGGCTTGTTCTTAGAGCTTATTGTAAGAAAAATATTACAACTTTTCTCTATTCTAAAAGATTATTCTTATGATTAAAAATGAATGTTTAAAGTTTTTAGTTTAGATATTTTGAAGGTTTTACTCAATCTCCTATTGCAAAAAGATTGCAAATGTTTGGCTTTTTGTTCCAAACGACAAGCGCAAACAACCTCAAAAGGTTACGACTGCGAGCTTGAGCTTAGCTTCCCATGCAGGAGCTCGAGTTTGAGCCCTTGAGTTTTATGGAATCTTCTAGCTAAGTCTAGCTCAATCTCAACTTTTGCTTATGCAGCTCATTAATGTATTGATTCCAATACTTCTCAAATAACCAGTTTTGATTAAATTTGAGCTTTTTTTAAATTAGATATTGAAAGAGTGAATGAGTGAGTAGTGAACAGTGAGATAAAGTATAGGTAAAGTATAGTTCAATAGTGATAGCGTTAGAGATAGTTCTGACTCGTGATTCAGAGCAAGCACTAAATTAAAACTGTTTTTTTATTAAGAGGCTTATGTGATTGCATTAACTCGATCTTCTTGCTAAATAAGGCATTTTTCAATTAACTTCATTTTCACAACTATCATTTCAATTCAATCAAAATAAATAAAAATTTCTATAACCCGGATGTTTATAATTTATTATTTTAAATTTTGCTGTTTATTATAGCATATTTTACAAAAGTGTTAAAGTTTATCATTTCGAGAAACTTTTAATGACCAGTTAATGAGCACTTTTAATGAGTTTATTTATGAAACACTTCTTAATCTCTAAAAACTGCAATGAAATGATGTGTGATTAATTCAATTGACAAGGTATGCTCTATGGGTGACATGACATTAATAAATTTCATTAATAATCACAATATAAAACTTTTAATTAATGAAGTTTATACTTGAAAATAAGTTTGCATGATTTGGAGTTCTGTAGATTATAACAACTTTAAAGCAAAGCTCTAGATTAGAAAACGATAATTCAATCAAGAAATTAACAGTTTAGAAACTTTTATTTGTGCTTCAGTTGAAATCCTTACAGGCTATAAACGAGAAGCAAGAGTACATTAAAGCCCTTTAATGAATAAAATTAGCACATAATTATAGACAAATCCCTTAAACATACTCTTCCTTAGCACTGATTCTCGCTTACAAGGATCCCAACTATGATTCCAAGTCAAGTTTGGAGCTACTCTGGAGATAACTTCAATCAAACTGAGCACTTTGAAAACTTGGATCAATTTTTGTAATAAAAACTTAATTTGAGATCATTTATGGTCATTGAATATAGTTTCTAATAATCATATTTAAAACCCACCTCAAGGTATAAAGACAAACAAATATTGAAATATGCGATTCATTTTTATATTTTTTATCCGATTTGGCCTAAAGAAGTAATTTTTCATTTGTTTTCACAAATTCAACAAATTAAAATTGAAATAACTTATTGAAAAGTCTTCTTTTTGAATATTCGCAAGTCTTATTCCTTGAAAAATAAAAATTTTCATCATTCCTTACTTGAGATTAAATTTCATTCATTGAGACTGAAGAAGAATCCTTGAGATCTGGCAATTGTAATCCCAACTGACTTATTCTGTTACAAACGCTCTTAGTTTGACTGTGTCTTTAATATGAATTCAACCTTCGAACTCATATTAATTTTAGCTGATTTTAATCACTTTTAAATTATACTGTATTTACATAAACTTAATTTGAACTCAATTATAATTTAGTCAATTGAAAACTTAATTCAATTTGACTTGTATTGAATATGTTCTAAATTAAGACATAGTTTCGTTTGAATAAGTTTGAAACGAGTTTAAAAATCCAATTAAGATTAAATTAAACTTATACCTAATCAAATTTATCCAATAAAATTTCAAAAATCTTTGATTATTTATTATTTAGGATATAAATTAGGTATTCGTTTAATTTAAAACTCGTTTTTGATGTTCAAATCATGAGACCTAAAAGATGAGCCAAAATTTTATGAATCGATTCTCAAAACCTAAGTTTTTAAAGAAATAACGAAAGAACTAATAAGAAATATTTATTTAAAAGAGATCTCAAATGACTCATTAAAACTTTTATTAATAAAAAAAACACACTTAACTCTTAGAATAAATGTTTACCATTAGTTGTTTCGTTATTTGAAGACTTAAAAACGCAAGTTTTGAGAAACACGATTCATATTTAAAATATTTTAATCACATAAATTATATGAATTGATATATTTTACATAAAAATATATTCATTATCATGGATTCGATTTCTATTGATGAAAATTACATGAATGTTTTTAAAAAAATCAATTTAAGTGAATAACATTAGTTAATGAAAGAATTATAGAATCTTTGAAAGAGACCTAAATATTTAATATGACTATTAGAGTGAAATTTGAAATATGAAATGAATCTTTGGATTGAATAGGAACTTGATATGTGGCCATTATTACAAACTCGAATGGATCACAACTCATCAAAGTTGATAACTTCTTCAGGTGGCTTTTGTGTTACGCATTCTCGCACTGATTGCAATATAATCTTCACTCTGCGATCTAAGGCTATAAAGTGTGCTTCACTGAGCACTGGATTTACGGGATCATTCGATAAAGATTTCTTCATTGAATCTGTAATCAAATTTGTCATCAAATTAATGGAAATTCAATATAATAGTCGAAGTTGAATAAATGAAATGAAAGTTTTAATACCGCCTAAACTTTGATCTCCTTCACTGAAAACCAACAGTCGACGTAAAGTTGACTGTCTTATTAGACAACATTGAGAAAGAGGAGCTAAAATAGATACTTCATCATAATGGGGACGACCAAAACTATATTAAAGGATAAAATCAATATTAGTATAAGAATTTTTCATGAAAGATTGCAATAAAGCATTGGATGCTTATGACTACACAAAAATAGTTAAGAGGAGCTCAAGTATATTCAGTAAGTTTTACTACAACTATATTTCAAACTTCAAATTATTTAATTTAAAGTCAACATTCATGAAAAATCTTATGAATATAAGTTAGAGTTATATTCTGTTTGATTTTTAACAATAAAATCAAATATTCTCTAAAAATGAACATTTAAGATGAAATTAAATAAAATGATTGATACCCTCTTCCGTGATCTAAATGTAGGGGAAAAGTATTATTTCCAAAGTTTTTAAAGGTTTCGTAATGATGTCTATCCATATTTCCAATTAGAAAATCAAGTATTGCCATATCAACTAAATCTAATAATCTTCTGCCTTCATTATAAGGCGGCAGTTTTTTAACAACTTTATCACAATAAGTTGGGTCTGTTTCCCAAACAGCTTTTCTTCTTTTATGATATGAGCGTCTGTAGGGATGCCTCCATATCTATGCAAAAATTTCAACAAATATTCTTATTGACCAAAAATTATAAGTTTTCTTCATTTGGAATGATAAGAATTTTTTAATCAAATCACTCCCTTCATTGAGTCATAAAACGAAATTTTCAGTCATATATACTTGAAAGAGCTTTGTTTAGACTATACCTGCATTTACTGAATTCCTCTATCAAAGAAATGTCTTATACAATAGTAAAGTTTAAGCCAAAGTCACAAATTATTCTGTTCTATTGTTCAAAAATATTGTAAAGCTTGGAATATTTCCAAAAAATTAAGCCAAATTTCTCCACTTTCTAAGTTTTACAATCATTGAATAAATTCTGCTAAACATTTGAGGATCGCTTTCAATACTAATACTTTGAAAGATAATGAGTACAAACCTAACCTTAATTAAACATTAGCTTAACATCAATATTAGGGGCACTCATTTTATTACTCTGTAGCCTATTATGTAAATTACTGTATGTTATCTTCAACAATAGCTAACTCAGAACTTGATTTTGAACTCAAAAACAATTTTTTTAAAACTCTTGTATACAGTACTTTTGAAGAATACAATTCTATAAATAAGTTTTGGTCATCTTTGTGGTCATGACTACAAATTGAGGTTTTTTGCAGAAACTTATTATTTGTGAGTAAAATGTAATTTGATAGCATTACCTTTCTTGGAGCCAATGTTTTTGAAGGTAGAAATGCCGCAAAACTTCCTTCTAACAAATCTGGATGACCACATATAGCATGTGCAGTATCACAATAATAACCACATTTGCCATGGAAGCAGAGATTATTTGCTGAAATGATCAAAAGCACGTACACTTTAGTTTACTAACATTGATCACATTATTTAGTTTTAACATCGATTCAACTTTGTTTTCCTCTTTCATTCTTTCTTTTGTTCAGCTAAGATAGTGTTCTTTATTAGAGGTGGGTATGAGGTCTCGAGTCGACAATTTGATTTTTTCCTTTTTAACATAATATTTGGCACTTCAGAGAAATAATATCTTAAGTCATTTTTTAAATTAGAAAACACGTCATTTGATTCCTGTGTTAAACTGCAGGCTTTTGAAACTTTTTAATTGAAAAAATCCATTTTAATGAAAAGAATGAAAAATCATAAGATTTCCCATTATTATAATCTATTAAAATATTTGTAATAAAGAAATTGTATCCATTGAAGAAGTTATGTTCAGAGATTTAATTTTTTCCTTTTGCTAATTGAAAATGGAGAGGTTCTCGACTCGAGGAATTGAAAATGAAGACTCGAGGATCAGATTTCTGTAAAATACCCACCACTATACCACTATTCGTTAATGTTTAGTGCAGTAAATAGAATGTCATCTACTGTTATGTAAGTTTCTTTTGAAGCATAGACTAACTTAGAGTACAAAAGGTTCTCTTACCCGGAGATACGAAAAAGGTTTTTAACAATTCATCATCTGAGAGCGCATATATTTCGGAAGTCATATTAAGCACTCTCCCAACAACTGGAGGAGATCTCCTAAATCCTAAAATCCTATAAAATTCATGAATGGATTTGAGAACACTTAGTCACCCATGAGTTATAGAACTAAGTAAACAAACCTATCCAAATGAAATGAAGCAATTTCGCTATTATGTCTTTCGTAGTCTGTGAAATAGAAATGATTTGGATCTGTCTCTCTATCTCTTGAAAACCTGTTGGAAACAATCATTTTTCTATAATTAGATTAAATTCAAAATTTGTTTGCGTAAAATACTTTCAAAATCAAATTATTTAAAAATAAAAAGATCAAAAATTAAATGTAATAAAAGTTTTTATCCGTTAGACTCGAGGATAATGTTAAAGACTAATAAAATTAGCATAAAATGGCTTATTCTTGAGATATCCCGGATTTGGAAGCCTTTACAATTAGCATAAACTGCTTAATTCAAATGTTGGATTAAAATTGAGACTTTTCACCAATTGGTGATATTTACTATAAAAATATTGATTCAAAGTTACGAATCAGTTGAAGCTGTGTGAGTGTCATTGAAATTCTGCTCAACTACAAGATTAATATATAAAAAGATTAGTACATGGTTTCTTTCGCTCCTTAATCGAAATTCTATTGCCCTAAATCATGGATCGAGAAGTGGCGGTCTGATCAATGATTTTTCTGTCCCTCAGAGACATTGAGGATGAAAATATTTCACATATTTCTGACAAGAAAGTGTAATCAATTTTTAGAACTCCAAAATAAATGAATATCTTTGTTGAAGATAATCTTTAATATATTTCAATTCGTGCAATATATAAGTGATATTATAGTTTGTGCATTGTTTGAAACTGTTATCTATATTTATGAACAAGACTTGAAAAAATATTCGATTTAATTTTCAATTTTCATTCCTTTTTGATATTAAGACTTGAAGTTAGGGTTAGACTGAGTTAAAATGATTTGATTTGATTTGATTTCATATTTTACCTCAGTTTCAGTCATTTATCAAAATTAATGCTAAAAAATTATTTGCATCTTTGGAAGCACATAAAATTGTGGAAAATTATTGTCTGTTACTTAAACAATTCAAAATTAAGTTAAACATTGACTGATAGTCACTTGAATGATGACATGAAAATGATAACTGCAAAACGTTAGAATTATTAATTTGATTATCTTATTGTTTGAAAGCGCTGCCAAACATCTAATTTTGTTGACTAGTCAATGCTCAGGTTTAATAGTATTTAGTTAGAAAATCATATTGATTACTGCGGTCCTTCGGTAGAAATAAAGGCATTTTTTGGCCTTTCAATTCAACGAGTTTGTGATCACTGCTATAAATGATAGATTTGTTTTTTACCAAAGATAGTCATATATACAACGTATAAATAATAAATAATGCAACTTAAATATATTATAAATAAAGATGACTTTTTTATTATAATCATAATTAGTCATAATTTTGGGTCTGATAACTCTTAGATTGGATAGATTTGAACCGACGTCAACCATGAAAGCTGACTCTGTTACTAAAAGTAAACATTCTTAACTAAAGTGACTGTTCAGGTTAATGGTTGTAAATATTTTTATTAATTTTTAACATTTTGGCTCAAGTATGCAATAATTACAATATTGGAAGTCAATGATTTGATCTATTTAAAGATTGATCCATAAAAAACTTGGTTCAAAATAATACATGAAAACATGAATTGTGACAAATCAATTGAATGACGACCGAATTATTTTCAAATAATGTTGTGAACCCCTAACTCAACTCAACTCAACCCAACTTAAAACATATAAATTCAGTTATCAAAATAGGCCGACTCATAGGCACACCTTCCACGACACTTAATCGAGAGAATACCTCAATTCAAATAAGTTTCATTATTATTGATGTATTATTGAAGTATCTATAAATCGACAGATTTTTCCTCAACTCATATCGTGACTGATATTCGTTTAAAAACAAACATCAGAATTACTTTCTTAGCAACACAAATACTAGCTTTAATTATCTTAGTATCTTAAGAACGGTAATAGAATCAATTCAACTATTTAATTATTCAATTCTCTCAGGTATTACTCATGAAGTAATTAAATTTTTATAAAAAAAACTTCTTAAATTACAGTTAATTTATGCAAATAAGTAGTTCTGAAAACTAATTTGTTTTTAGTTGAAAAAATCTGTACTCTAATTGAGGAAAACATTTGGGCGCAAGAAGACTGAAATATAAGTAAACTGAACAAGACTTACTCTGGACTTACAGAGTATAACAATCAAAATACTGAACGATTTAAGGCAACTTTACTCGCTCTTCATATACTGAACTTGGAATCAATAAAACTAAATCTTAGATTTATATGCAGTTTACTGTACAATAAAAATTTCAGTCTTAAAAGTTTCCTTTGGAAAGAAAGAAAAAAAATTGAAACATAAAAAATGAAATGATTTGTAAATGAAATTATTGATAATATATGAAGCTTTGAGAGCAGTAAAGTTTATGATTGTTTTCTATACCTCATTGGTTTGAATAATGCTTGTCCTCCGTTCTCATAATCGATAATCAATTTGAGTTGTGTTCCTCCGTCTTTCTGGCCTTAAGGCAAAATGTAATGATTTGATTAGATGTTATAAATCTTTGTTATATGTGCTCAATCTGAGCAAAATTAGGTATACTCCGTAACCATTTTTATTTGCTTTTCTTAACAATAGTTATAGAGCACTTACCAACATGAACAATGGGCATATTGGCCAAATCACGCAATAGTGTCTCAATATTAGGCTCTTTTTCGCTGTAGAGCTCGTTTTGACGTACAGACAAATGGAACTGTTCCCAACTACTCAAATTCTTTCTGTTATCGTTTAATATATCGATAATAAACAATGAGAAAAACAAATGTCATTTAATAAATAGATGAAAGATTTAATGTGGATTATATGGGTTTATATGAACACAACATTTTTCAATATATAAATGCTATTCATTTGAAATATAATTGATAATATACTGTGTTATACATACAAGCATTTCTGTATATAAATGATTACTAATTGAGATAAACTCTTACTAAAGATTTGCGATTATAAATTTTGTAGCGATAATATGAAATGATTAATTTGACATGTTACCCGCAAAATAGAGAAATGCTTATTAATATTTGAACTAAATTCGGGAGTGTCTTATTTCAAGATTCAGCTGATGTTCGGAAAGTTAACACAATATAAAGCTAAATGTACTGCACGAACATTTTAGCTTAGCTCGTATTTGTTGAATAAGTTATTCATTCTGTTTTCGATACTCAAGCATTGATAGAAAGAGTGAAAACAAGATAAAGTTAATATAGATATAGAGTGCAGGTTTACTTATAAGGAAAGTGAGTTCTTTCTTTATCTGAATGTAAGCCAACTTTTTTACAAAATCGTTATTTCAATAACAGTGACTCAATTACAGCTCTTTATAGTGTATAATCTTGTAAATTTTGAACCTTTAACGTAGTAGAAAATAGAATTTATAGATAAATTTCAATGTACTGTATACTCAATTTTCAATAATATAATTCTAAAATATCTTCAATAGGATAATCAAATTGAATCAATATAATATTCATGTATTTTTATAGAGCAAATCTTAAATTTTTATCTACTTTGAAGGCTTCCCCATAGATAGTAAATTAAATAATCTTTTTGCTCTCATTAAATTGCAATTTAGAGCCAGTAAAGAAAGTTTGGCAACTTTGGCAACTTTGATTTTATTATTTCATATTAAAGGTATACTCAACAAAATGCAACCACAGGGTTGAGAAATAAGACCATACTTAAAATTTGCTGCATTTAATTGAGATAAATAGGATCTTATCTCACGGTATAAATTAAACTGACAAATTATTGTGCGGATGCAAAAGTCAAAACTTGCATAAATACATTGAAGGCAATTGGCCTAAAAACTGTTATAAATATCTTGCTGTCGTGTATAATATTATGTATAATAATAAAATATTATGTCATTATTATTACAATTAAATAACCGATTCGATGTTTCAATATTAGACTATTTTTAAATACTAGTTTACAACACATAACCATTTAATAAAGCGTTTAAGCAAAAAAAAATTCACGATTTAGTTTTATTTTATTGATATTAATGAGTAAAATGACAGCAATACTCACTCTGGAATTACCCCTAAAATTTCAGCGATAGAAGGATATGATAGCTTTAATGATTCATCAGATCTCGATTGGAAGTCAATAATATGTAATAAATCAGAGAAGTCATCATCAATTGCCAAATCATTAGTTATTAACTTTTCGTTTAATAAGTTTTTATAATTATTAGGCGATGTTTCGCTTTCGATTTTGGAATATTTATCTAATAAAGCGAAAAATAAAACTATAAATATGCAAATAGTATTCAAACTCGGATCTATCATGTATTTCTTATATATCTGATTAAAAATTGTAAAATTAAAATTAAAATTAAATATTTGATTTCAGCTGTTACTAAAAATCATAGTTTAAACAAATTGTAAGAACGAATACTTGAATAAATCTGTTATAAGATATAACTTTAAACTTAAACTTACATTTGGCATCGTTTAGCGTTTCTTTTAATGAACCACCGCTTTGTTGTCCTTCAAGTTGTTTCTGGTGTTGTTCCAATTCTTTAGACATTTGTCTATAGAGGAAGCGTTTCTGGAATGGTGTTAAGATCGCAGCTTTTTCTGATAATTTGGCGAAATCCTCTTCTCCTAAAGCTCTGGAAAATTGGTTTTTGGAGTTATTTGAATACTATTTGATTGAAGCAAATTTGATTGACTAAAGCAGAAAAGAAATGTACCTAAAATGATTTGGCAAATGGTCAGCATCTTGTACTCTGGCTGTGATGACAAAGAAAACACATAAAGCGCAACATGTGGCACATATCAACAAAATGAGAATACGCTCTTTTAGACGCATTTTAACTAAATTAGTCGCATATTCAAGTGATTGCGGACACCTCTCAAGCAGTAAAGATTTAAAATTGAATCTCGTTTCCGGTGAATTTGTGCTGAGCTAACCATACGATATGCCCTTTGATTTGCTCTTTCACTTAGACACACAATTTTATTGGTGATATGGAAGTAATTTTTTGCTTTCGGGTATAACATGACAAAACAGTCAAACCTCTAACAAGACAAAGTCTTTTCAATGGTAACACATCACACTTTTTTTTAAGAAGTTCTTATTTGAAGAATAAACTTAACTTGAATTTAAAGTAAGCTATTCTTAAAATGACTTAACAACTCATTTTGATGAATAAGTTGGCAACTTCTACAGAAGAACAATAGACACTTTTCGATGCATTTATTTAATAAAAGCATAGAAAAGATGTTGAGCACATTGAAGAAAATATGTCCCACTTTTTAAGATGCTAATGAACTCGAATTACTGTTCACAAAGAGAGATGTTTAATGAAATGTTGTATTAATATAGTATAATAATATGACATCATAGTTGTTGTCCAAATTGCAGTACAAAACAACCTGAGCTGTAACTCTCACAATGCCGTTATATATATACGAGTTGTATATATTCTCAGGTGAAGTATTGGCCAAACAAACGCTTTCACTCGTCGTGTGCCAGTATTAATGGTATTGAGATGCGAGTCGATGCGGAGGAGACTTTCCGCTCTTTCTTTTATGCCAATCTTCTCACTTTAGCAATTCTTTAGGAAAACTGTAGGCATGATTCTGTATACAGTGTACTCAAGAGACGTGCACTATGAATGAGAGAACCAGAAGAGTGAGTGTAGTTAGACTTATAGCGCTTGCTTCACACTCCAAACTTCAAGTTAGAACGAGAATTATTGGTTTCATGCACTTCGATAATGTGTTGAGCAAAAAATAAATCTATGGCATGCTATATATCTATATCAGTACTTGCAATATAAGCATATATACAGTATATTGTGATCACTACACTGTATCGGTCAATAATGACTTTCCACTAGAAACCAAACTTCATAATAGTATTTAGTTTTGTCTACTGTACAGAATATTAGAACAATACAATACAATACAATGTGTACATTAGGAAATATCATATAATTGAAAAAAGTTATTCTCACAAAAATGATTAGACCTTCTAATGTCTGGTTAAAATGTTCGAATAGATTTTTAATCTAACAGACGATTCGAGTATTTTAAAGACTACTTTAGAGATTATTGATATTGTTAATACTGTATATCTATCTGTATACATATTTTGGATTTTTACAACTCAATTTCTAAAATGATTGATAAAAAAAAAGTCTACTATTCATATGACATTCTATTGCACTGCATTCTAATGTTGAACAAAACATTTACTAACATATTGTCTATCCATTGGAATAGAGACGTAATTTTGCGCTTTTATTGGACTTTATATTTATGTGAAAACATAATTCAAAACAAATATATAAGATCTAACCCAATAAAAACATTTTAGGCATAATCTAAATCTTCATACAATATAATGATAGTGTTGTGCAGCACTTGTATGTTATAGTCATTGTTAGATTATTATTGCCTTAAGTTTGCTTATACTCCAGATGGACTTTATCTGTTAGCATTATGACTATTGACCTATCATACTATCAGATATGGTATGTCTAGCTCTAAGCATTAGTAACAAAACTCAACTATCTTTATATGATATTTGCAAGTTCTCAACTTGGCCTCAAGTGTATGGAAGCAGTTTATGGATAACAGAGCCAACAAAGCCATGGAGACAGAAGGTATGTTTCCATTGGTTACAACGATTGATCTTTTTTAAACTGAAACTGTAGTTTTGTGTAGCATAACCTAGTATTTATACTTTAACTCAATGTTCAGACATTGGGCCCTATTTTAATCGATTTCTTCTCACTTCAATTCTTTAATGTATAGTTTTTGAAAAATAGTATTGTGTAATCTGAAGTTATTTACTTGCATAACAGTATGTTTTATTCTGATATTTTTACAACACAATTATGCAAAAATAATATGCAGTCCAAAGGCTGTTAGCGATCATAAGTTTTACTGATGTTTCGAAACATTATAAACAAAATAAGTTTCATAAATGCACATGTTATGGGCTATAAAAACAAGAATTTATTTCCTGTGTCTAAAGGGTTGACTGATTACAATTTTGCATTGAATTAGCATTAGTCTATACAAGTAATAGTAGATATGTTTGTTAGCACACGCATATCGAGTGGGCTCTTATGCTTCCAGATTACTATTCCTTTAGTCTCTCGTATCATTATTTATCAAATGAGTACCGCTTCAACTGATTCTTTTCGATTTTCAAATCAAAAACACTTTTGATGTTTTGTAGAACAGAAGTTATTTCAAGATTACAATATTGAAAGACTATATTGAAGTATAAATCACAGTTAGAATATCAAACAAGTCGGTTAAGTAGAGTTATGGATGTGATGCCATTAAATTAAATGCATATTTATTACTCATGAGTACATAATGCTATGAATATTATGCATTCTGACAAATATATGTCATCGCATCTCATTAGTATAAGAATAAAAATAGCTCTAAATTCAAAAGTTCTAACTCTTCATTCGTCAATCTCTAATTTTTCAAATAATTATCATTAAACTAAAATTTTCAATAAGTTTATATTGACTAAAATCTTAAATGAAATATATTAGAGATAACAGGTTTTTTGAGTCATATCTTGTTTAATATTAAACTTTTTCTCTACATATATGAATAGAGTACAGCTACTCCAGTAAAGACATGTATCCATCACTCAGGAAGTGATGAGGATTCATAAGGGTTTGACAACTCATAACCACTAATCAATGCTATTAATCATTAACATTTGTAAGTTTGCCTCAATGTTCCATCTAAGTTTATCACTGGATTACCCGTGATCTCTGCAAGTCTTTCCTGAAGTAACTGTACATTTGGGGAATTATTGTTGTTTTTTAATCCCTTAAGATCAATTGATGAAGTCGGATGAGCTCAGACGAGTCATACATCAAGTTTAATACTCTCAAGTCATTAATTGCTTATTCTCTAAAAAAATTTAAATATTGAAAATGAGTTGTCAACCCTTAATTCCAATTATGTGATATCAGATGATACTCATCTTTTTGGAATCAATAACGAGACAACAATTATTTCTCATCTAAACTCATAGTAAAAACTTCATATTTCTTCTCAATTCTTTATATTGTAAATTCTTCTATATTTCGTGATTTTTGACTGTGTAAACTGTGTAAGAAATTAGAAGAATCATTTCTTAAATTGAATTTTAATAGGAAAATCACTAATACTATTCACAATATTTAATACAAATAATCTAAAAATATTTTGCAAAACATATTCACTTGATCTTTGCTTATATAATGACAATCTAATGAAGCAAATTGGGTAAAAATCTAATGTAGTACAATATGAATCATACGGAACGCATACCTG
>JAQFZT010001879.1:0-13325 GCA_034696325.1 Camisiidae sp. | reverse complement strand
GCTTACGAACCGAACCGATCCGCGAACCGCTTCATTCATGAGATCTCGAACCGAACCAATCCGCGATCCGCAGACCTGCGAACCGAACCGAACCGCAAACCGTAAATATTAGAAAATCACGAACCGATCCGCGGATCGGTTCGGTTCGACTCGAACAGCTATAGCTCAAAACTTGATTTTCACTCAACAAAACTAAACATTTTCATATAATTAAAGGTTTTATGATTTCCATCTGTCAAGTCTTATCAGTCAATTAATGCTTATTTGACTAAAAGTTTTCTAATTATATTTAATTGGGTGCAAATCATTTTGAACCATTCAAAAAATATCTTCATTTCGTTTGAATATTTAAAAGTCTTTAACCATTTGTTTAAAAGTAAGTGAAATACACGTTAATTGAATGACAAATGTTCTCATCTTATAATCTGCTATATTTTATAAAACTATGAGAATATGCTTATGAGAATCAATTTCATTTTTGATCATTTCTTTTCGAATCTTAGCTTTAAATGTATAACTAATTGAGTTTTGAGTAATTCTATACTTATTCTTAAGCAAAAAACTTAAGATTACATATTATCCACTGTAACATCAATTTAGAGTCATTTTTGCAACACATCACACAAATTATTGCATTGAATATTGAACTAAGCCATTACTCGATTACAATAAAACTAAAAAACTTTGTTTAAGTGTTACTCACAATAGCATTAATACTCATAAAACTCTGAAAGTTCTCAATACAAATAGGATTCGAAAATGAGCTACTCTTATAAGGTTAAGGTCATGATTGTATGTGCAAAACATGAGCTTTATCTTTTATTAATCATGAGAATATAGGAGGAAATCCATTGATTGTATTCATGTAAATACCTATAAAAACAAGTGCGAGTGTAATGTATAAATAAAGGTAAACTTTCATACAATAGTTGTTATGCTATCAATACATTTTGTCCACCAGTATATGAGGCAGAAAGTGATGTTCAAGTTTTCACGAATGTCTTTCACAGATCATTCCATCAAATATTTGTGACGAACCCAAACCCACGCAAATAATAAGTGTTGGACAGGGGCGTGACAGCTTCAAAAAATAGTATTAATCATCGAAACGAAATTTACAAAAATTGATTTCGAAACCGATAAGTTTTAGTATGTAATGTTATGTGTACTTAGTTATAGTCACTCATTTAAGCCCACTTTAGAGACAAAAATATGATTGTTTTCTATATTTCCTGATATCTTAAACAAAAAGAAAATAATTTTCCATTCAAATGAAATATTTTCGATTATTTTTTTACCATAACCCGAGTAACATGAGCTCAGCTCAAGCTTATGGTTACTGCGCTGATGTGCACCACTATTTATTTATAAAGGGTGTCAAATAATATGGTTGTGAACATGAGTTTTTTTTGACTAAAATGTATCATATGGTGAACCCTATTACATGATTAACGTTGAGATATAAAATATATTGTAAAAATTATTATATAATTTAATTGCAAATATTGAATATAAGAACGTTTAGATAGCTATCTAAGACCTGCACTTAAATACAATTACTTACATTAAGCTTAAATCTGTTATCTTATCTGTTAAAACTTACATCTGTTATAGTGGAATTTAGGCCTATCTTTAAACTTAATGCACACATTCACTCAACTTATCTTAGTTTTTACTTATCATAGCACTCCTTTAACTAAATTTTGTGCAAATTATTTTCAAACATATCGCTAATATTTTTTCATTCATATAATACATCTAATTAAGTATAATTGTTATAATAAAAAATTTTCAATTATTCTTTTCTAATAAATATTTTGGGTATTTAAAATATTGTTTTTTCAAAACATAATTTATGTAATGCAACTGAATTTTTAGTGTTTGCAACTCATATATGACAACCATATTTGAACATATTTACCACAAGCATATTTGACAAACTATATTTTAAGTATAGCTTAAGCATTATAATAACATATTCATTGAAATGAATAATGAGCAGAAACATGAAAGAGAAACTAATTTTCTATTCAATCAAAGGAATGCTCAAGAGCTGAATAAATAAAATTTGCTAACTATTGATAATTATAAGTGAATACAATCAGAGATTATTACTCATCCAATAATTAACACCTGATATGAAAAGTATTATAAGACTATATGTCACTATTTTGTTGGAAAGTCTTCGATAAGTTATCACATCTTTTACTAAATGAATACTTTTATACTGAAAAAATTGATTGCATGTTAAATGATTGTATGAACTAATAGTGCAATAATTTTCTCACATTTTTAAATTAATTTTTAATCTGATTTAAATTCAAAGTCATTTATGATCCAATTCACAGACATAAATGCTCTAACAGTATGTTAAGCATAACTTTTTGATTGCATAATAGTTTGGAGTTAAAGTCACAAAAGGGCGGAGTAATGAAATGCTGACCCAATTGTTAAGCGACCGGCGATTGATCACGACTTTAAAGGTCCGCCCTTTAAATGCCATGTGGACTGCACTGTGCACTCATTCTCAATGATTTAATCTTAAAAACTACGACTACACGTGCTATAAGTTTTCAATGAGGGGACCATTTGCTCAGCTTTTTCTGGTTTTGACATTTATGTAAACATATTTAAATACCTATATATCCAACTGAAAAAAAAGAATTAATACAAACAATTAATACAAACAATTATGTATAGAATTTGTTAATAATGCCTGATATTATTGAATCAATATGTTATCTATTTTATAATAAATGATAGAATTTCCTATAATTTAATAGTTATTTTGAATCCTGGTTTTCATGTGATAGTAAGGCATTCATTACATGAAAGATGTGAATACAACTCAATACTGGCTCAATAGCTCGACAACTTTCTCGAGTACAAAAAAACTAAAATCAGTCAATATTATTGAGAAACAAATTATTTAATTAATCATAATTTGCAACTAAAATGAGGAAATTGAATGTGAAATGTGTTAAAACAATAATTATTACAATAACTTAAATAATACAACAATGCATTACACATAATGTGGTTTCAGATTAGAAAAAACATAAATCAAAATTTTTATGAATGAATTGTCGTGCAATTGAGTCAGACTCGAAACCTATCATTTTATAACTTAAAGAAAATGATTAACCGAATGAATGAATTCCTGAAGCATATCAGATAATATTTAGAGATAAGAACAGATAGAAAAAGAAATCAATGAAAAATCAATCCAATAAGAGCTGAGAAAAATTGAAGAAAAGTGTATCCATTTTAGTAATAAGACATGACAATGAAATACACGAAAAATAAAACAAATAATTAGTCAAATGAATTATAATAATAAGTTCGTTATTAATGTTATTTTTATCATTCCCTTCACTCAATGATTGAAGTGTTTCAATAAATGTTAAAACATGGTATTTGACGAATATCACAGTAAACGTATGACGAATAACCCAGAAATCATAATAATTATAATTGTTCTCATCAATCAATCAATTAATTAAGTTATATATTCTATTATATAATATCATGTCATATATAGTTCAATATATGTATCAATAGTTAATTTTCTTCTAAAGTGATTAAAGCGGCCTTAATTTAAAAGAAGAAAACACTGTTTAACCCAAGTATTGAGAAAACACAACTTTTTGCACACAATTAGTTATGATAAGCAAAACACTGAAAATAAAAATTAAAACCTATAGCCATAGTTTTTAATCATTTATATTAAAATCTCAACTGAAAAAAAGTTGAAAATATTCGATAATAATTAATTGATAATAATGTAAATCACTTTATATTAATTGTATTTTTCTTTCACCATTAAAGGTATTTTGAGCCTCAACTGGCAGTTTAAATCACACATAAAGCAAATAGTTTTTTGTTTAAAAATACCAATTAATATATAAGCGCTTTTGTAAGTTAAAAACACCCTTTCCTTATATTTCATAATTGAGTTTTTGTATAAATAATTAAAACTTATTTTTGTAATTATAGTAATATTAATTTATAATCCCATTATTCCTAATACTCATTCGTCATCAAATGTATCAATTTTTAAAATTTAAATCCTTTTTTCTATTTGTGAGAAAGTGTTTTACAAAGCATTTGTCATTAGCTTTTTTACGAATTATAATCTTTTTCTAGTGCTCTATAAAAATGGGAGTGAAAACAAATTAAACGACAATTGATTTGTTTCGACAATTTGTTAAAATGTAATTTTTATAGTAAGTTAATCTTAATCTTAATTATAATGTATTTCGTTCTGTTAGAATTGTATGGTTTGTATGTGTTGTAATTGTTTTACAATGTAATGCAGAGGCACTCTCACTACAGATCTGTAGATCATTAATGATAACAAAATGTTCAATTGTTTTATCAATTAAAATTACATAATAATAATAATTAAATTTGCGAATCAGTAGGAAAAATCGATAGTAGATATTGGATGGTTTGGATGGTTGGTTGATATAATTCTTGCTCATCGTTGAAAAGTTGTGGTCAAAGAAATATAACATCATTTCATATCCATTCTCTTCATTTATAATTAAAAAGAGTTCATTATCTTTGTCTGACTTGATTTGAAAATAATGGTTGACTGGAAGGTCGAAATTTGATAATAAACTGATGTTCAAAACTGATATTTATAAATTTGATGTATGTTTTAGTTGACAAAAACAGGTCGTGTCTGTTTGAATGAGTTTATTGTGTGTGAATCAAAATTATGATAAATACGGGAAAGCCCTTCGGGATTAAAGTCATTACTGATAATGCTATGGGTGACAAAAATAATGGGATAATTTATAATATGCTTTTTGATTGATTCTTCTAAACTTAAATAAACAATTGCTTGACTATCAATTCAGTGATGATTTTTCTCTCAAAATAGGATAAAATGTAAATAGCATTTCATTTCTTTAGTTAATTTATCGGAAGCTATAATTTTCATCATTTTTAGCCTAATTTATATTTGCCTAATCTTTTTCTTAAATAATAATAAACTAAATGAGACAAAAACTTAGTAATATAACAATAATTTTAAATACAATAATTATAATAATATATATTAGAATTTAAGGAGCAAGAGATAGATGTAAGTCTAATGCATACATCACGAAGAGAGAGAAAGAGAGATATAGAAAGTGACAGAGAGTTAGAGGTGAAGAATAATTGAGAATAAATTTAAATACAATAATTAATAACAACATAATAATTAATATTAATATTGTTGACTTAGCCAAAACACCAGGACTTTAAAACAATGAGCGATGGGAATGAAACCACAAAGCAGGCACTGAAGTGTTAAAATAAAGCAATTCAATCAATGCTAGTCTTTTAAAGGTTAATAATAATCATAATATCAATTCATAAGTTTTATCTCAACTAAATTTAAATCGAGAAATAATTCAAAAATTAAAAAAAAATTCTCCACCTTTTCCTAATAAATTGTTGTCTTATATAATCAAAAAATTAATAAATTGTCTTAAATTAATATGGGATTTAAGAATGCGTTTGCGGCGAAATATGGGTAGGATTTTGTTTAATTAAAAACAATTATTCAAATAATTAATATAATAATAATAGTAATGATAATATTTCATAATCATCTTTTTCAAGGATCAGTTAAATTTCTATTATCGCCGAATGTCTGGTGTATTGGCAATAATCATAATTTATATATTAATATATACCTAAAGCGAATAATTAATGTCAAGTGTCTATGTTTTGTGTTAATGTAGTGGCAATTGAAAAGACGCGTTTGATATATCACCGAAAGATAAGCCTTTCTTTTTCAATAAAGAAAAGCTTTGTTTGATGTCGATATTTGTCTTAAATAATAATCGAAAATTCATGCTTTAGTTCGTAAGAGAAGATTTGTGGCATTTGTAATGTGATTGCAGTAGAATTGAATGTTTAGTTAAAAAGAATTGAATTGACAAATGACGATAACTGACATGAGAACAGATTCCTTGAACACAGCACTAAAACATTATTTGAGTTGTTTAGTTGTTGTCCTAAATTAGCGCAAAACAGTTCCGAGAGTTGCGTTCTGTCGCGCTCTCTTAGTCTCCTCTTCAGCTATTTGTTGTTCAATAAGGTATTGAGCTGTTTGAACAGCATTTGGTGTTCCCGTAATGGTTACGATACGATTTCTGGTTCCGGGAACGAAAATACCCTTTTTTGAAATTTGAATATTAGCACCGCTTAACCGCTGGATCTCAACGAGAGATTTTCCTCCGTGACCAAGAATTGCACCCACAATGTTATCGCCGATTTCAACTTCTATTTTTGCAGTGCCTTCTGATTGATCAGCAGGTGTTGGACTCTTTCTCATAGAGCCAGGACTATGAAGACCCGTTCCTAAACCGAATGAGTTATTATTAATAGGCAATGGCGGCGGTCCGGATGAAGCGCCCGTTCCCGGAGAGCCTAATGAGGGCGATGAACGACGAAATGGATCAAACACTGAGCCATCAGGCATTTGCAACCGGTCTTGACGCGTACCGGTGGGTGAGCCGAACCCTCCGTGACTCATTCCCATTCCTGACATTCCACTGCCTACAGACCCAACAGGTCCAAACATTCCATTACCTCCACTACCCGTTTGAGTTTGTGTCACATTATTGCAAGCCGACTGATCGAGACCGGGAACACCGGTTGCTTGAGATGTATATAAAGTTGCATTTTGTTGAGCAGACACACCTCCCATTTGAAGACCACAATTATTAGTGGGAGTGCCGGCCATACCCATACTCAAGCCACTGATCATCGGTGCGCCATTCACTGAGTTAAACATACCTCCGAGTCCTAACCCGAGTCCTAACATTCCATAATTAGCCAAAGTATTCATTGCTGAACAAATCTCAGAAACTGCTTCTTCATTATAACCACAACTTCTCAACATTGCTCTCAAACTTTCAATCATTTGCGCCGGATTTCCAGATGAGACCGCAGGACTCAGACCAACGCTACTGAACTGCATTACACCTCCCGGTGTTCCGGTGTTTTGAGGACTATTGAAGCTATTAGTGAGAGTTGGACTCAAACTATTGAGACTACCATTTGAACTATAACTAGGATTACTATTCGTGACCGCAGAGTTGCCTCCACTCGAATTGCCAGCATTTGCATACGGAGAACCGGTTGGGTTGAAGTTCGCCACCGGACCCGTCACGTCAGCATAACTCACATTAAGACAACTACCACTTTGTGGGTCTTCAACTATTTTTGAAATAATCATTGCACACGCCTTCTTATTATTTTCAATCTCTCCGATAACAGTAATGCATCGTTCGGCCAAAGCATGATCTCTTGATTTCTGTGATATTTGTACATAAGCGCCACTTTCTTCCTTTATTTGCTTTATGAAACTGCCGCCTTTCCCTATTATCATACCCGCTGTACTATTAGGAACCAATATTTTAACCTAATCAACATTAATAGAACATCAATACAACATTAATTCATTATAAGTTCATTAATCAGTACTAATTTTCATATTTCTTCAAAGTAGACATTTTACCTGCTTTTCTCTTTCTGCCGGCTGTTTATGATCAAAATCAATAGCGATCTTTGCATTCGGGTCGGGCTTCTCTTTAATCTTTTCCATAATGAATTCGTGTATTCGGAGGACGCCATCGACTGAACCAGAAATCAAACACACCCTCTCTGTTGTTCCTGAATTGAAAATTAATTAATAATTGATTTAATGTGAAAAACATATTCAGTAAACAAAATATCAAAATTGTTGACTTGAAGATAATTTAATGAAAATTGAAAATGAAGTGAGTTTACAAACCAGGATAGAAGTCGTTGGCTTTAGACATCTTAACTCTGGCATTTGTATCTTTTTGTAATTGAGCTATAGTTTCACCACCTTTGCCAATGATGGCTCCGGCGGCCACTGCAGGCACCAATATTTTGAAATGATAACTTTGTCCATTATTTCCACCTGAAACCCAAAATGAGCAATTATCAAACTATTCAAGTGAGTCTAATGACGTTCGTGTCACATATTATTGCGACACAATTAAGAACAGGTACTGTCTTGAAGAAAGTACTTTGCTATTGCATTAATAGTGAAGGTCATGTCCTGTTATAAGCTTCAAGTTTATGACTAAACCATTTATTATATCTCATATTTCAGAATGAAATTTGATTATTAAGTATTTCTATTAGATTTGATTAAATACGATAAAGGCCTAAATTGTTGAGTCGTCAGCGAAATATCATGTGATGAAAATGTTAAAATTGATTAAAAGTACGATAGAGTGATGTTTACCTGGCGGTGATGTTGGAGAATAGCTCATTTGCTCACTACTAAACCAGAACTGTTGTACACCATCTATAATATAAGACATACCAAATCATTGATAAGAAGCATAAATAGAAAATATGTTAGTCATCACTAAAATCTAATACAATTTGAATCCATAAGATAATCAATGCCATATCATATGGCGAACATAACAGTATATCTATTTTAAATGTCAATATGGCCTCAACTATAATATACAATATATTGCAATAAAAAAGTCAACACAAGTTTCAAACGTGAAAATTGAGTTAAAAAACCTTAAAAGTAAAGAATAGTATTCATTATAGGGTTGTACAAAATTAATCACAATGAGGGCACTGTTAGGTCTAAATTTCTAATTTCTTAAATATCTCTTTGGAAACATATATACATTGAGTTTAAGCTACAAAATGATTATGTAATACAACATAAGTGAGAGAGAAGGAGAGAAAGAGGAGTATATATTCAACGCATATATACAGTACTTAAAGAGACATATCTATGGCTCAACTGATAAGAATGCAAAGCTATGAGATATAACTTAAATAGTAAATAAACCATTTTAAAAAGACTTAAATCAATTGATTGCCTTTATTATGAAAAATTCTTACTTGAGTCTTAATGGGACAAAATTTATATATTAGAAAACATTTGGAATCATTTGGAGGAAAGGAAAATGGATGATATGATAGAGGTTTTTACTGCAACTGCAACAACATGTTCACCAATGATGACTGGATAGCAATGCGAGCAAAGCCTACTAAACAAGTCATGCTTATGTGCCAACATTTTCCTCGACCAGAGCTGCAAAACTACTACACTCACAACCAAATACTATAACAAACCTAAACTTGAAAATATTATTATACTATAGAAAAGTGACACAAGTTTTAATGAGATTTCCCCTAATTACTAGACTCAGCTTCAAAATATTCCTAAAATCAATGATAATTGTTCAAAATGTTATAGATTACAAATTTAGAAATATTTTTTCTTTTTTACAAAATTTCAATTCAATTTTTTGCGTTAGACTTGAATTAGTTGTTAAGTTGCAAATCAAGGACATAAAAGCAATACATTGTTAATGATTAATTCTTGACTTAACATCAATATTAAACATGGCATGAAGTCATATATTTATCATCTTTTCTACATTTAATAGTCAATTCTTTCGATTCATAGACTCATTCAATCTGTGCGAACTGAATGCATGAAATTCATTATAAGAACTAAAGCGTACTCCGAATTGCATGCATTTAAAGTTAAGATAATTTACCTTTAATTTACCTTTCACTCAAAATGATCACTTGAATGGAGAAAAAGCTGACTTATAGTTATAGCTTTTGTTTAGTAAAAGATCGAATTTCAATCGACCTTAAATTCTATTATTACAATATTGAGTGTATAATCATATGATAAGTTAAAAACTGTTACTGTTTCGTGCGATTGTAATCAAAACTTGAATTATTATATTTTTTTTATACTCTTAAATTTGACTTATCTGACAATTATTACTATTCATTAGCGATTCATATATACGAACCATTTCTAAAATCTTTTATGAAGACTAATAAGTGTTTTAGTATAAGAGTGTTATTATTACAACGAAATAGCATTAAATGCATTTTCACTTTTTTCCTTTATATTATTTCTAACTTTATTTATCCTCAGTTAAGGTCAACACTAAAGATTAAGATAACATTTTAAGGGAAGAAAGAATTTGCCAAAAAATAAGAGTTCCTCTTATTGATCTTCAATAATAATAAATTGCTGGAAAAGAGTGTACACTATTCTTATATGATATAATACTATCGGTATACTATTTTGCAGCTTAAATAAGAATAATTATTTGCATTAATATATTGATAAAACGAAAATAAATTATTTCTAATAATTGATGTGTGGCATAAGTGGGTATGAATTCATTGGTTTTACTCAGATATAAGTATGTATATATTGTGTGCCTCAGACACACTCCAATTGCATGCTATAAATGCTATTTAATTTGGTTAATTGATAAAATATATACAGAATAGATATTAAAGTTCACTAATAAGTAATAACATCAACATCACAACCAAATAGGAAAAAGACTAACAAAAAAGTATTAAACGAGGAAAAGTTAGCTTTAAGGACAATAATTGTCTCCAATATTACAGAAACAGATATAATATTACAGAGAAAGCAATTATTTTTTAGTTGTTTTAAGCATTTGACAAAAATATACGAAAATGTTATTGAGAAAATTTTTTGGACACATTTCAGAGTCTAGTGATGGAAAGTATTTGAGTGGCCTAAAAATGAAACAAATTTAGAGTCATTTTACGAAACTCACGATTTTTACAATGGATTTTCTCTTGTTAATAAAGTCAAAGCTCGTGAGTCAAAAGTCGTGAGCTCTACTCATTGTTGTGAAACACTCAATATTTTGATAACCTTTTTTGCATACCATAATCAAGTTTAGACCTAAAATGTCTACAAACTTGCAAAAAATCAAAGTTAAAACGAACGCGACTTTATTATTGAATGTTTACGAAATTAAAGATCTGTCGCTATTTCTTAAATATTTGGCATTAAAAATCAACATAAGATAAACAATTTTGAATTAAATGTCTGTCAGATTCACAAGTGATTGAAATCCTGAGAAAATAAGAATTTTTATGAAAATAGCAGTCAATTGAAAAATAAGAAATTCTTAGAAATATAAAGCGATTCATAAATCAACAAAACTTAGTGAACACATAAGAGTAAAACATATGAATTTTGGGATATGTTTTAACTAATGATATATTGAAATAAATAAAAGAAAAATAAATCATATTTTTCTCACACATATAACTTAGTTCTTAGAGTCGATCCATTTTGAATGCCTTAAGATATCTGTAAATGTGAAAATGTTTGTGAACTGTACTGAAAATGGAGAACACATTTAATATAAAGCATTGAAATATATGATAAAATAGTTAATAAGATATCTAATGAGAATGTGATCACAACTACTAATTCTCAAAGAAATGAATGTCTAAATATCAAAATGGGGGGAGTTTTTGAAGGGCATACTTATGCCCAACAGTTATGCAATTATTTGGCACTACATTTGGCACGTAGTCGTCCATTGCATTGATACCATTTTTAACATATTAGAAATACATAAATATTTCTAACATAATATTTAATAAACACATTTGCCTCTAGTTATAAACCATTTTCTATTTAACTAATCATTAATTGTTGGGCAAAAATGGTTAATACATACGCATCAATATATCAATGTTTCAAATAGAGCCCAAAATACTACCCAATACAGCATTACAAGTATTTAATAAATAAAAACTATTATAAATGTCTCACCAGGAAAGAGGTCTTCAATGATATGCAGTCATTACTTCCCGAAAGCAGCGAATTATAAATTTTAGTTTTTTGTACAACACTTTTAGTATTAATATATGTTAGGTTTGCGCTAACATTACAAATAATAGTAAAAAAACTTGACTATCGATGAGTTAAAATGCAGAGAAACGAGAAAATAGTTGGCTCTTCAGTAGTGAGAGCTCAACGGCTCTGTTGCCGACCCTTTAGACTGAGAAACGCATCGCTATTACAAACTGATCGCCGGCTCTTTCGCTATGTTTTGCTTCACAAAACATATATGAAAGTATATATGAGAGTATATAGCAATAGAGAAAAGCAAAAAAGATAGACTTGTGTGAGTTGTGAGGCATTTAAACGGGGGATCATATCATATGTTCGTATAGTGTTTGTGATCCCCAAACACGTCAACACTTATAAGGCTTATATATACTGAAAATAGCACTCAAACCAAACACTAAAACACAGATAATATATTTATATATAATTATAAGTAAATTAAATGCAAACCTGAGGCGTGTAATGATCTCTTATTGTCCCTTAATTCACAATCAGAGTCTAACTGTCTTTGACGAACATCATTAATGTCTTCTTGGCATCCGTTGACGCCTGCCATGGATGCGACCGTTGACGGGTTCGCCATATTTTCGGTGGTGAGCGTCGCGTATGTTTCGCCACAATAAGACGATCGCCTGACGTCATATGTCATTAACATAATGGGAGTCAACACTAGACAACACTATACAACACACAGATAACTATTATTAACTATTATTACTATTATTAACAATTATTATTATTTTACTTAATCACAAATTCATTAAAAACAAGCCAAATATTCTCTTAATTTAGTTTCCAATTAAAATCTATTCAACTCTTTTGAGGAAAATTCACACAAAACAAACAGATTTCTTACAATTTTGACTCAGTTTTGTTTGAACTGTGTTTGAGATTAATTTTTTAGGTGTAGTTAATTAAACTTTTGAATATTTGCAAATATAATTATAATTATATAATGGCATAAATGTTAGTTCGAAACAATTGATGACTTATTTGAAACGCAATATCAATAGTTATATTATATATAAAATGGATGTTAACACACACAGGTATCACAACCAAATTTAAACCACAAATTATAATGCAATTTATTTCATAAACAAAATCATTAAATCAATTCAAAAAATTACAAAAATTCAATCAATGAATCGAAGAGAGACTTAACTGAGAGACAAATGAGTGTTAATGAGAGAATGGTTTTTATAAACGTTGTAATCGTATTGAGAGTCAAATATGAAACTAAATATCCTCTCTTTCTGTCTCTATCTCTCACTCTCTGTTAGAAATGGTTTTACACTGAATCGAGTCTGTAGTGAGAAAACAGAGAAATCACTGCTTCGATGTGTGCAATGAGTGCAACACAAACAACATTAGGGAAAAACAGTTACTGTTAAAAAGGCATAATTTGTTATACAAGTACAGACTCAACAGTACTAGTGATGTATAGAAATATATGCAAACTATGAATATGTGATATATTTTTCAATGCATTTATGCTTTATTTTTAAGAACAGACGTGTTCTATGAATCAATTACGTTAATACATAAATATTATTTATATTATGTAAATTGGGATCTCATTTGGATCTCATTGCGATCT
>JAQFZT010001878.1:0-13326 GCA_034696325.1 Camisiidae sp. | reverse complement strand
TGAAGTTTCTGAAAGTTAACAAAATATTGAGAAGTCTATTAAATGTTAATATGATTTGCATTTTAGAGATTAAACATTAATTGAAATATATTTTATTATAAATAGTATTTTTTACAATCAAATCAAATCTATACACAAATTAAGTATTGCATAGGATTACAAAAAACTGGAATTTTTAGGGAAGTTTTCAGAGGAATAGAAAATTTTAAAGAGTATTAATAAATGACTCTATATTTAAATCTCGATTTTTTGTGCCATAAATTGTTAAACATTTAATTGAATGCAAAATGCTTTCACTGGACGTACAGTTAATGTCATTATTAAATTGAATAATAAGTTCACGATTTCAACAAAAAATTACATTAAATCCTATAATAAATATTTATTTAAAAAGTAATTCGTTTTCATAACTAAAAAGTTATTTTAATGTCAATTTAATCTTTTAGTTCTGTTTCAATTGAATCAAAGCCTGAATATTATACTAAATAATGATTTGCATATGTTTTAATACACTTTTAAGTCTTATTTTCTGATAAATTATAAGTCATTGAAAGTGAAGACCGATTAAGGATTTGTTAACTTTTTATGAGTTATTTCTCAAGACTTATGATAAGTATTAATAACAGTTTATATTTTAAACAAAATCACATCAAAAAAATAATTTTTATGTAAATTAAATATTAAAAAAACTATTGAATCAATAAATGGAAAAAATTAGTTCAGCATTTCGTACACAAAAAAAGCTAAACAGTTGTCAAGACATGAGAGGAAAAGACAAACGATTGAAAATCTGCTCAAAAAATGATTAAAAAGTAAACTAATTTGAAAAATAATAAATCATTTCAGAAGATATGAAGATATAATTGAATCTGAAATGAGTCTAAAAATGGAGAATAAACAGTAACACAACAATAGTTAATCAATTCTGAAACAAAGGAGAAAAAGACAATTAAATCCAAAAATCGGTCTGAAAAACGAGATAAAACATAGGGTTTGTGAAAATAAATGGATAAATATTTGTGAGAATCTCAAGCTTGTGGTACTTGATCGGGATGTACTCCATGATGAAACTTAAGATGTTTCCTCAGAGTTATTCTCCACGTGTACTCTTTATTACATAAATTGCAAATATACTTTTCGCCTGAATTCAAGTGAACAGATGTTATGTGATCTCTCATAGCGTGATATCCGTAATATATTTGCGGACAATGCGGACACTTGTGATGAGCTTTATCTAAACGACCGGTTAATGAACGGAGAAGTTCTTCAGGCATTGATGGCGGACGACCGCGACGTGAACGTGTTGATGACGAAGCCGTTGATGTTGTCGATGATGAAGATGTGGTCGTCGTTTGTGTGGCCGGCGCTGGAGATGGGGTCGCATGTGATGAGAATACACTCCCTTTTTATTATAAAGTCATAATTAGTCAAGTCTTTACTCAAGTTTCAATTTCTTTAGTTTCTATTTATTTATCACATGTTTCAACGAAAGACTCATTTTTAAAAGTTTTCTTTCCTATTATTATTAGTTTGAAAGCAATGCAAGTCTTCAACTCATGAAAGTGTTTTTGGAAATAATGCAAAAATTTATGATAAAATTTAGAGAATTTACTGACTTATCAAATAATTAGAACTTATTTTCAATTTCATAATCAACTGAAATATTTTCCAATTAATTAACAGTTTATGAGAAAAGATTTAAATAATAAGATATAATCAAAAAGTTAAGTCAATTTGAAAATCAGATAAAACTATTTGTTGAGAAAAATATAAATATTGTGATAAAAAGATATTAATTATAAAAAGGTTTTCTGTATTTGAAAATCACTTTGAATTTCTAAAAAGTTTTATAACAACTAGTAATTAATGTGATTTTTATGAGCTATTTGAGGAAAACCTTTACAATACAAAAGTCTATTATATATAAAAATAAATTTGAAATACAATACAATAGAATGAATACCTAATTTACGAGGTCTTCCTCTGCCTCTTCTTTCATCACTTCCTTTGTCATGTATTTGATTAAAGTTATTATTAGTTATTTTTCCTGAAATTATTTATTTATTGTTACTTTATATATACTTTCTTATCGATAATAGACTTTTGTATATAAATGTTTTCCTTTAACAGCTCATTAAATAGTTTAAAAATAGGATAATAAATACCATATTTAGGAGGCCTTCCTCTGCCTCTTCTCTCACCACTTCCAGCCGGAGAAATGGATATCGATTGAGGAGAAGTGAAATTAGTTGCGATGTTTTGTGAAGATTGTGCAGAAGTTGATGGTTCGACCTCTAAGTCCATAGTATTAAAACTGGCAAAAGTTGATGCAGCGATCGCTCGGGCAGTGGCTGACGACAAATGCAATGATGTGTCCATATGTGGAACTATTTGATGAGATTCTTCTGTTTCTGATAAGTTAACGTTACAAATGTCTAATGGATTGGTTGAATCGCCTTCTTCTTCGTCGAAGTCATCCTCTTCTTCTTCATCTTCTTCATATTCTTCGTCTGATTCTTGTATATTAGTTGGCACTGAAAGTTATTCAATTCAGTTAATTAACAGTTGTTGTGCTATATATACAATTAATTCATATATGAATTTGAGTTTAGAATAAATTGTTTCTCAATATTTAGTGAGAAATATGAAATTGATTAAAGAACTTAAGTGTTGAAACGGCTGTCAGAAAAGTAATCTAAAAGTTATTCACGTCTAATATAATGAAAAATAAAAAACATTAATAGAGTCGAAAAACTTATTTCTAAAATAAACTTTAATTTAATAGTAATATTGAATAACTAAAAAACTCACTAAATAAGTGAAACAAACAAAATTATATTAAGTTATAAACAAACCAGTGATTGACTCAAAAAATGAAATACCATTCAAATTATCACTTTGTGGTTGACCTGAAGTTTCCTCAACAGAAGTAGTGCTAACACTAGTACCGGCGGGAACTTTAGCCAAAATATGTCCCATAACTGAAGTATCCATCGGTTCCTCATTATTATCATTACAAGAACTCGATTTGGGCTCATTATTACTGCTCTTGTTATTACTAATCCCTTGATCTTCAAACTCAGCAAACATTCCGCTCTTTTCGCACTTCTTATTCGACTGGGAATTAATAACCGATAACTTCTTAGTGATACTGAGCTCATCCTCAATCCTACAGTCATCGTCTTCTTCCTCATCATCCACTTCTTCGTCATTATCTTCAATTTTGACTATCTTTTCGAGTTCTTTTTCATTAATATGTCTAACACTAGATATAATTGGCATCGAATCCGATTCAGTGGGAACAGCTCTTAAATTAATTGGCGGTTTTTGAACCATTTTCGATAATAAGCTCATTGTCTTTTGTTGTGCGGACTGTTGTTGTGTTATTAGACTTTTGGCGTTATTCTTCGCCTGTAAGTCGATCTGCATTTTAGCTGTTGTTGCGCTCGTGTGTGATGTTTGATGTGATGTCTGCTGTTGTGATTGTGGTTTCGGGAGAATGAAGTCTTTGGCGCCTTCGATCTGAAGGAATTTAGCAGCGGATACGATATCATCCAATTTATCGCGCGAAACAAGTATTTCGCCTAAATTTTATCATTACATTTAAATTCAGTTTCATTTAATTCATTTCAAAATTGCATAAATACTAGTTTTTATAATTAAATAATCTATTTTTCAACTTCTTTTGTCAGAAATAAGGTTATAAAAGTTGTGGTTTTTGTAAAAACAAAATTTCTTTTTATCACTTTATTGAGTTTGCCTTCAGTTGAGTTCAATATGAAGTTTTAGATTCGAGTCTAAAGTAGTTATTATTATCTTATTTTTACCTCATTTTCATGTCAAAAGTTATATCAATACTAATTCAACTTTTTTTCACTTTTCTAATTCATTAAAAGATATCAATTGTTTGAATCGATTGAGTAATTGAGGAAAAAGTTCTCAATTTTTAATCAAAATTTCTTTCAATACAAGGATTTTTTTGTTTAAAAACTTTAATCTCTTTAACAATCAATAGATAAGTGAAAAGAAATAAAAATTTCAAACAACGCCTCGACTAATGAAATAAAAAATGAATCAATTACTGAAAAACTCAATGATTTCTTATCATTAAAAAACTTGATTTCAGTACTCAATACAAAGATAGCAAAAGTTTCATAAGAAAAAAATATTCAATACATTTCTCTTATGCGAAAAACCCCTAAAAATTTATGCCTAAAAATAAATTGAATTTTTTCTCTCCCTTTCATTTCATTATAGATTAAATTTTTCTCTTCTTTTTTTCGCTATATTTTATGAATAATATTAATAAAGTATTCACTGAAAAAAAATCGATTTTTTTGCTGCTGTTTCTCAATGAACTCATTCATCCATTTATCATATCTTTTTAATACTGTAATGAATGAGAGGATAGAAAAAAATGAAAAATGACTAAAATTGGGGAACATTTCAAAAATGTATTTAATAAGAAAAAATTTCATTATTCTTTTGAATATTAGTAGAAAACGGGATATTTATTGTAGAAAAATGGACGACAAATATCTTGAATAATAATAATACAAAAAACTTGAATTAAAAAAACTAAAAAACATTCATTTTTAAATACAATTAATACCGAAAAAAGATAAAATCACAAAAAAACAATACAAAACAAAATCAAAACTAATTCAACTGAAAAAACAAAAAATGAATTGAAAAAAATTTTTCTTAGCGAAAAATAGACAAAAAAATGTAAACTCAAAACATGTTTAAAACTGAATTAAAAGCGAAAACAAGAAAATAATACAAGAAAAAAATATTTGAAAATTTGGTATTAATTTTCGGGAAAATTGTTGTAAATTTGATTAAAATAATGGATGAAAAATGCGTGATAAATACCTCGATAACAAAATTCAATAATAGTCCGCAAAATATCATAATTAATATCACGAATAATAATAACTGGAAACTGATTATTAGGTAATGAACTGAAGAGTGATTTAAAATAAGGCGAAAAAGCGCTTAAAATCAATTTATGCGCTCTTATAGTCTGCGACTGATGTCCAGTACTTATGTGAACATCAGTGCAATAGCTCTCAGATAATAATGACAACAATGATCTCGAAAGAGCCGCCGAATGGGAACTGAATCTAAGATAATATGATTGTGATGTCGATGAAGACGATAGAGTTGCCATTGGTTTCTATATCAATGGCTTTCAATTAACTATCGTTTCAATTATTTGTTTAGTTTTCACTATTTTTATGTCAATATTTTGCGGGCTTTTTATTAACACTTTTACTTTTGCTTTCAATGTTTGATTGCTTATTATGTTATGGTTTTCACTATTTCTCTGTTATAGAGATTGCTATATAATTGTCAATTTGTTTCATATCTTTTTAGGCTTTGATATTCAGTTCTTGTTCATTAAAAACGTTTTATAAGTATTTTGTTTTGCTTTCATTTTCATGTCATGTTTCATTTTGTGAACTTATTTATGCTCAACATTTTATTACGTTATTGATGAATATCATTTTTAATTTAAATTTTTAATGTGTTTCGTATTTTCTGTGAAATGGAGTGTTAAATATGTCCTTAAATATCGACTCAATTCGCTTGAGAATTATTGACAGTTGATATGAATGGCATCAATTCAATGCACAACTCGTAACTGTTTTCCTAATTATTGTAACCTTATTTCAGTTTAATTTAAAGCTCAATAAAAATATAACTTTTATACTAAAATTCATTAAATAGGGGACAGATTTTGGTATTATTTTCATGACGTTTTTTACATAAAAGTCTAAAGAAAACATCGAAACACAATATCGTAAATACACATGAAAATTACCGGAATTCTTAACCTTTATTAAACATATAGTAATCGCATGTTCTACATATGAATACATGTTTACAAAAAGTACTAAATCTTGAGATAAAAAGATAACAGATGTTTAACTGAATTTAAATAATTTGTAACACACGTTGTCTTTAAATTAGTTAAACATCAATTAATAATTCATTTGTAAAGAAGTGTGAAATCAATACAAGAATGTCTTATAATTGGCGCGAATTATCCAAAACAAATCCTCGAGAACTAGTCCTAAGCGGACAACAGATCTCGAAACAGATCGAAGACGAAAATGGTTTAAATGAATTGATTTTTGGAATGAATTCTTTGAATTTCGTCGAAATCACAAAAACTAATTCATTGACTGGTATTTCGGGAAAAATATCGCAATTAATAAATCTGACAAATCTTGTCCTTCACTCAAATAAGTTGTCAACACTTCCAAGTATTTTATTTTTAATATTTTTCCAATTATTAAAAGACTTGTCTTTAGGTTTATGTTTGAAAAACACTCAAAACTAATCATTTTTATGCCTTAATCAACTTTTCAATTGTTTTTCTTTATCTCTTTTAGAAAATAAAACTTTATTTCAGTTTTATGTCAGAGAAAAATATTTTATTTCTCACAAGCACTTGTTTTTTGAGCTGTTTTTCTATTTAATACGAAAACAAAAGAAAATATTGAAAATTTTAATTTTAAAATAAACTTATTTTTGAATCTTTTCAATTAAATTTAAAACATGAAACAAAAACGGAAAAACTGTTAAAAAGTTATTAATATATCATATCCTTAGAGAGAAAAAAAACCTAAAATTAGACACATTTTTTGAGTCTATTTTTAGTGTAAACCCGAACACATGTCAAACACATATTTAATTTTTTTGATAAATATATAACTATTTTCTCTCTTTGAAACGATCACAACTTTAGCTGAAATCGGATTACTATCGAAACTCAAATTTTTAGACTTATCTCGAAATTCGATCGAATCATTGCCGGACTCTTTATCCAAATTAACAACTCTTCAGTCTTTAAACTTAGAGCACAACCAATTGAAACAATTGCCTGATTTGTCATCGCTTAACAATCTATTGGTTATTAAATTAAGTTGTAATCAATTGACACAATTTCCGTCGAGTCTATGCGATAATGGATTACTCATTCATTTGAGTGAAATTCATGCAAATAATAATCAAATCGATGGCATTCCCAATACTATTAATAAATTGGTTGCTCTTAAAGTACTGGACTTGAGCTCTAATCTTATTCAAGTAATTCCCGGACAGTTAGGAGACTGTCATAAGTTGAAAGACATTAATCTTAAGGTTTGTTTTGCTGTGAAATTTTATTTTAGAGAAAACTCTTTCTCTTATCAATAGTTCTTTGTTTGTAACCAAATAATTAATTATAAGTTTCTTTCAATTGAATTAAAGTTCATATGTTTTTGTTAGCATTAAATTCAGACAAATAGTGAATGAGTTAAAGGGTTATGAATTTATTCAATTAATGATAAGAATCAAGAAAACATTGAATGCTTGGAAAGTTTATATTATTACAAATTATTGAAAAGTTTATTCAATCTATTAATAGCTTTGAAGAAGTTTTCTCTGTTTTTCATATCAAACTTTTTTTCAAATAATTAATTAATTAATTATATAATTGAATAATTAGAGCAATAAAATAAAAGACCGAAGACTACAGAAACTCATAGATCAATGTCACGCAAAACAGATATTGGATTACATAAGAAGTTATTGTCCGCGAAAAACAGACAATGAAAAAAACAATAAATCAAATGATCCATCAAATAATGGCGAAGAAGAAGCTAAACCCTCATCACGTGAATCATCACAAGACCGAAAAGTCAAAGTAAAAGACGCGAGACGTCGGCGCAGATCGTCTTCACGTTCGGCTTCTGAAAGTGAATCAAATTTAGATTGCATTACAATATTGCCGGTCAAAGAAGACGATTGGTTTAAAGCAACCGCTTCGACAGCTATTCTAGAAATGAGAAAAATTGTTGTCTGTATTGTTCGTGGCGTTGATTTATCACAAGAAGGAGTTCTTAAGAGATTTATTGCACTTCAAACGGGTATTAATGCTTTTGAAGTTTGTTTATGTCAATTGAGTCGCAATTTTTGTTTACTATCACTTAATTCTCAACTATTTTTTCATAGAAATACTACTAAACTTTCAAATGTAACTTATTTTTCAACTTAAAATCCAAACTCACGTCAAATAGCATTTCAATTGAGATAATTTCAAAATTTTCTCTATTTTTTGTGCCAAAACACTACTTAAATTAGAAAATTCTATTTTGAATGAGTTTTGAGTTTAAACTCAAAACAATACTAATCACTATAAATAAATACTTTTATCTCATTTCAAACTTGTATTAAATTCTATTGAAGTTTATTTTTCTGTAATTATGAAAGTTATTGAAGTTTTAAAACTTGTTTATAGGACTTCACTCTGGAATCTGTGGTCAACGACAACATGCGACTATTGCAACGCATGACTTATCAAAAATATCTGGAAAACAGATCTTCTTTGATGTTAAGCCTCCGGGAAGAATAAAATTCGTACCATTAAATCGACAGAAAGAAATTTCAGCTCAAGAACTATATAAGACTCTCAACGATGAGGCGGAGGCTTATCGTAAAGAAAAGAAAAGACAGGCGTATTCAGGGATTCATAAATATCTGTATTTACTGAAAGGCAAACAAAGATTTCCGTGTGTTTTAGACGAAAATCAAAAGGTTATATCATTGCCGCCACTCATCAACTCAGAGACAACTAAGGTTTCAATCATTTATTCAATTAATTTTATTTGCTTTTGTTTAGTCTCATCTTTTATTAAGAGAAATACAAATTCAATTAATTATTTATTTCTATCAAATCTATTCATATAGTTTTGGAAATTGATTTGTATCTCAAGAGAAATAGGGGTTCAGTTGTTATTCATTTTATTTATATAAGTTTAAAAACTTTTTCACGTTTTTTAAAAGAAATTTCTATACATTTTTTAATTTTTTCCACTTCTCATAGCTCTTGAAATTAATTTTGTCTTATTTTTGAATCGATAGATAACTGAAGAAACGAAAGACATATTATTAGAAGTGACGGGAGAGAGTGTCCCGACTTGTCGTAAAGTAATGGACGCGTTATTGCATTCAATGCTTAAATTGGGTCTCAATTCAGTCTCAACTACTACTGAAACTAATACTGAACCGAATGATAGCAATAAACCATTGATTCCGAAACCTAAATCCCTAAGTGTAGAGCCCGTCAAAGTTGTTGACAATGAAGGAAAACTCTATGTTAAGTATCCATCAAAAATTGATCTTTTTTTTGATGACATTGATGTTAAGCGACAGAAAGAATGATTTAATTATAAAAGTTTTTTTCCTAAAACTTTTACGTTTATTAAACTTATTGTTCGCTTAATTAAATTGTATTCATTCGTTTTAAATGGAATTTAAAACTTAAATAAATTATATTTTGAAAGGAATGTTTGAAATTGATTTATAACATGTATAACGCATTGGAAAAACTTTTGAGAAAAATTCATTTTTTAATATAATATAAACTTTTTCTATAAAACTAATTAAAAATTTCGGAATATAAATAGTATTTCATATTATAATTCATTATTTTATAACTAATGGTATTATTATTGATTAAAGACAGATAAAAGTTTGAAAAAACATTGAAAAATAAGTTGATTAACTTTTAATTAATAATTAATTTGAAAATGCGGGTTGAAATCGACTCCTTATAAATGAGAGACAGTTTTTTGATTAACTATTTTATACACGAAATCATTGAAAATATGTTTTCGAAGTCAGTTCTTCTGCTTTTAATTGTAATTGATTTAACTCTATCTGAGTTAAGATTGAATTGGAAGTCATTGGAAGATGAAAAAATTTCACAACAAATAGAAGGGGATTCTCAACAAATAGAAGGACAATTGCCGATAGATAATGAAGAAATTTCTCAAATCACAGAAGACAACCCAAAAACGATTAAAAATACGAGACTAGTGGAGAGCTGTGGACTCAACCATTTAAAAAATAATTCATTCATTGATAAGATAGTGAATGGAAAAGAGGCTGCAATCGGACAGTTTCCATATCAGGTAATGTTGAGGATAAAAAAACGCGGAAAAGGAGATACACTTTGTGGCGGGTCTTTAGTGAGTGAAAGAATTGTAATGACTGCAGCTCATTGTGTCACTGATGAGAGTAATGGTTACACAAATGCACAGTCAGTTCAAGTCTCTGCCGGATTGCATAACAGGAAGGCTATGGGCATCAGATCTCAAACCAGATCTGCTGACTGTGTTGTTGTTCATGAGGGATGGAAAGGATTTCAGAGAGGTTTTGCTAATGACATAGCTCTACTCCGAATACCATCTGCTATTCCTTTTAATATTACTCATAGAAATGGTGGTGTTGTTAATACCATTTGTTTACCTCCAAATAATAAACCTCCCCTCGAATCTACTGGAAGTGCTCGGGTTTCTGGTTGGGGCGTAACTGGAACTGGTCAGCCTTCTTCGGATGTTCTCAGATACACTGATGTGGGGCTTATTAGTGATGAGAAATGTCGGGTTAATAATTTTCCGTTTGATATCATTCCATCGATGCTGTGTCAGGGCATTGATAGGAAGTCTCCGTGTTTTGGAGACTCTGGTGGACCACTTGTTGCTACGATTGATGATCGATTAACACAGATTGGTATTGTTTCAACTGGTCCTCCACAATGTGCTAATGATAAGGATCCGAATGGTGTTTACACACAGGTTTCTTATTTTATGGAATGGATTTTGGATAATATCGATAAGATCATAAAAAATGCTAAATGTAGCGGAACAACACTGCAAAAACAATAATATCAATCACATTAATACAAATTTTAATTATTTCACTTTCTAGAGCATTTAATAAAATGTCTCTTTAATCAAATGTATTTTAAAATCTCTTTAATTAAATTAAAACTTTAAAATACTGGTACTGTTTGTGGTGATTTTTAAAAATGACTTATGTCAAGAGGAGAGCCGAGACTGGTTCGAGTGTATCAAAACAAATTCTACTGGATTTTAGTTATCTGTCAGAAGGTTCAAGAGTCAAAGGCTTAAGGACTAAAACTAGAAAACATAGCATTTTGGTAGAAATTCAACTCTTTTGTGCTGTCTTTGACTTTCTATATTTGTACCAATCATTTTATAATTTATTAGTGACACACATTCTTCCGGAACTAATGATTGCACGAATTGAATCTAATTTAGTCCCATAAGGACGTTGCCGAAATTCTCCATATTTTAAATAAATACTGTCCGCAATATCTGTTTCCATGATATCCCACCTCAAGAAATGATACTGTTTTCCGTCCTCTAAGTATGAGGTAATGGAGTGTCGAAGCGGTCGGATCATAGCTTATGAGCTGAGATTTTAAAGATCTTCGGCCAACGCCTTGCGCTTCCATAAAAACTAATTTCTTTCTTTCGAAAGGTGGTGTCGACAAACTTATTCATATTGAGTACAGTAGAATGAGCTCTGCCTTATCAAACTGAGCGTTTGACTGCAACTCATACATCTCTTACTTCCTCTGAGTTATTTTCGTACCACAAATGCTTGTTTCGATCGCATAATCAAACTCTGATCTCATAAAAGCTCTTCTTCTCTCTTTTAAGTCTTGTGATGATATAAGTGCGTCAATTTAAGGAGAGGAGTCCAAGAGCGTACCAAATTTCTGCCTCCACTCCAACTCCATTATAAAATCAATTATTAACTCCACCGCCGCAGTTGTAATGGATAAGATTTTGAAACATTTCTGTAACTCAGTCATAAGGTTTATCATTAATTTGATCTCAAAATAAGGGCTCAAAATATTCAAATGAGTTCATTAACTTTATTTTCAAATTAAAATTAATTAAGAAATCATTTACAAATACGGGTTATATATATATGTAATTAAATTAAATTTGAACATCAACTCAGCCATATAAATAGAATAAAAACTTTTATTAACTCTTTTGTGTTCGAAATGTTTTCAAAGTCAGTTCTTTTGCTTTTAATTTTAATTCATTTAACTCTATCTGAGATCGCATTCAATTCCAAGCCATTGAAAAATGAAAAAATTTCACAAATAGGAGAGGATATAAATCAAGAAATAGAAGGACAATCGCCGATAGTTAATGAAGACAAACAGAAACCAATCAAAAACAACAGAACAATAGAGAGCTGTGGACTCAACCATTTAAAAAAGAATTCACTTGAAGACAAAATAGTAAATGGAAAAGAGGCTCAAGTCGGACAGTTTCCATATCAGGTAATGTTGAGGATAACGAAAAGCACGGGATCTTCGCTTTGTGGCGGTTCTTTATTAAGCGAACGGATGGTATTAACAGCAGCTCATTGTGTGACTGAAGCGATGACTGGATTGTCTAATCTAAAGTCAGTTCTGATCACTGCTGGAGCACATAATAGAAAGGCCTTCAACATTAAATCTCAGGCTAGATTTGCTGACTGTGTTGTTGTTCATGAGAAATGGAAAGGATTTAGTGGTGGTTTTGCTAATGATATAGCTCTGCTCAGAATTGCATCTACTATTCCATTTAATATAACCCATAAAAGTGGTGGTATTGTTAATACCGTTTGTTTGCCTCCAAATACTGAGCCTCCCTTCGAATCTACTGGAAGTGCTCGGGTTTCTGGTTGGGGCGTAACTGGAACTGGTCAGCCTTCTTCGGATGTTCTCAGATTCACTGATGTGGGACTTATTAGTGACGAGGAATGTCGGAATAATAGTTTTGAGTTTCCTATCATTGATTCAATGCTGTGTCAGGGCATTAATAGGATGTCTCCATGTTATGGAGACTCTGGTGGACCACTTGTTGCTATGATTGATAACCGATACACACAAATTGGTATTGTTTCAGCTGGTCCTCCACAATGTGCTAACGATAAGGATCCGAATGGTGTTTATACACAGGTTTCGTATTTTATGGATTGGATTATGAAGAATATAGATAAAAATGTAGGAAATGCTAAATGTAGTGGACAATCACTGTGAAAATAATGATAACAATATTTTTAGCATGATTTTAATTTCTAAAGATGTCTCTTAAATAAAATTGATTAGTTTTTAAATCATTTTAATTAAATTGAAATTTGAAAATACTATAATGATAACACGCGCTGTGGCAGCTCATCTCCACTTAAGGAATACTTTGTATGATTTCCAAAAAGTTTGAAATATTGTCGGAGACTTAAGAGGTAAATTGAAGGCTCACTTAATGACCTCTCACACTTAGCTGATGCTATAAATTTTTTATATTTAAAGTGAACAAAAATTTAGAAATAAAGTTTAAAACGAAAAAATGCCTATTATCGATGGTTTAATGAAGTATCATAAGAAATAAATGTATTTCTGATCCAATCAAACTATTATCAGTCGATTTAATAAGAAAATCACTTGAAACAGTTTATAGCGGA
>JAQFZT010001877.1:0-13326 GCA_034696325.1 Camisiidae sp. | reverse complement strand
GGTGGAGTTCTCGTGTCCTCAACCATCTACTTAGGTCCGTATCGAGTCCTGGCGTAGCACTTCAGGCACTCTCCGATCAGGTCCGACACTCTTGTCTCACATGTGACCCGTCAGGTCCATGTGTCGTCCCTAAGCTGAGTGCCGAACCATCCGTGGTCATGGCCAGACCAGCCACAACATTTCAGGGCCTATATTTTTAGGTCCATTAGAAATATTTAGTTAAACTTTTTATGTTTTTATACTTCAAACAAAATGCCTTTTCGTATTCATATTATTTTGAAGGTAATATTGAGTCAATAATTGAAGTTTTAATCGAAAAATTTCAGTAAAAAATTGCTTTCTGAATGAGTTGTCCGCATGATTTTCAGGAGGAATTCTCGTCTTTTTGCAAATGATTATACTTGTGATTATCTTTTATAACAGTAACAGTTTTGCAATGAATTTCGTTGAAACAGCTTTTGATCAATACTGTAGTTCAAGGATTTGTTGAGAAAAAGGAATCCAAAGAGTCAGACCTTAGGCTGAATGAAACAGCCATTAGCTGTTGAGTTGAATTTAATAAGAGCAGAGATATATCTATAAATCAAACTTTTTTCATGTTTAATTTTATATCTCAATGCGCTTATTCAATGCTAACTTATAGAATATTTTACATATGATTTATAAAATACCATCCATTTTCAGACATCATAATCAAAGTTATGGATGAGTGAAGTGAAGATACATTTCAAATTTTAATCGAAAAGATTTAGAGCATACAATCCCCGGAAAATCTTTTGGGATCAAAAATAAAGACCTTTCACTATATAATTGTTTATTTGATTACTATATTTAACAAACAAAACAAAATGATTGTATTTATTGAACTAATTCAAGCTATTATTATTAAAATGATCTACAAATAGATCCTAGAATTTGAATTTTATCCAAAATTATAGATATTTTATTTGACTTAGAATTTATGATTCTATTAATCAGTGCAAAGAGTTGTAATTTAGACATGTTTTTTGACTCCCCAAAAAACACTTTATTTCAATACATTTTGTCTTTTGAAGAATAAAAACATGTCTAAATTTTCTACAATACCTTTAGATCATATAAAAGTGATATGAACTCTATTTGTTCCAATGCATACATGGGTTTTCAAATCTTTTAGGAAGATATTAAAGTGTATGTTTGCCCAAAATTGATTGAAAGTGTAAACGCAGGAAACGCGGGTTCAATTTGAGTGACCCGTCGGATAAAATTTGAGCCGCACCTCAATAAATATTCAATTTTTTAGATTTATTCAATCAATGTTAATTGAAGTTCAAAAGATGTCAATTTTTCATTGAAGAGCAGGTGTTCCCAATCGGTGGTACTCGTAAATACTCTCAAGATTAAAAGAGTACATGGGCTAAAAAAAGATTGGGAACCACTCTTAGTATTTGGCCATTTTTCACATGTTTTGGTGGGTCGCGAGAAATAAGTTTGGGAATCGCTTATTAAATTCAAATTAAATTTCCACATATAAGGCAAATATAACTTTATGTGTATAATTAAACCTTAATTCTCCAATCAGTATTCAAAACTGTTTGTCAAAGTTTCGAAATTCCAATTTTTCTACAAAATTATATCGATTGATGTTTTGCTTTATCTGTGAATTCATTAATACTGATAAGTCATTAATTGTAAATTTATAAGTAAAGAATTGTTTGTTGAAATGCATATAAATCACGAAATGTATCTATAATCTGAATAACGACTTTTTATATATACATATAATTTAAAGACATAATTTCAACCATTTATAAAATTTGAAAACTTTGTTGAGCTCTAAACATATATCAGAATGACAAATGAGAAGCTTAAGAAAAAACTATTATATAATGCGAATTGTTTAGAATTTCTTGTAAGTTTGCATTGAAATAAAGATCTAAGATCTAAAAGTACTAAAATACCAAATATTTTCTTCTGATTGCGATTGAATGAACAATAAGAGAGTTGTTTAATAAAATATAAATATTTACAGAGTAGATGACAAGAAAACCAATTTAAAAGGTATGTTTTATGTATGAATTTATTATGAGGTACTATACATAATGGTATTATGTAATAGAGATACTAAAAATTTAGTTCAGATTCAATTACGATAAATATTGATATTATTTCTCATAAAATGTCAATTCCTTCAATCGCAAGTCAAAAGCAAGAGAAAATATTTGGGATTTGAGTACTTTTAGATCTTAGAACTTTATTTCAATGCAAACTCACAAGATTATGATATAATGAAAAATAACATAATAAATTCATACATAAAACATACCTTTTAAATTGTTTTTCTTGTTATCTACTCTGTAAATATTTATATTTTATTAAAAAGAACTCTCTTATTGTTCATTGAATATAATATTTTGTAAGTTTGAGAAAATTCTTCAAGCATTTTATGTTATATCTAAAAGAATTATAAAAATACTTGAAAACAAGTGAAATTTCTATCTATAATATTATCAAAAACATGTTTGCTCTCAATTGAAATACTCAACAACATATGAAACAGATTTCCACTAATTTATGATTTTGTTTTTGTTGGAACTGTGTTTCAATACCATTATCTCACAGAAAATATCTTCAAATTGAGTTCTAATGTCTCCATTGCTTGAAAACAACAACGAAATAAGAACTCTTTGCTAATGGAACTATCATTACAGGTAAAAGAAATTATTGGAAAAATTGAAATAAGATTTTGGAAGTTGACAACGGATTTAAGCACTCAAAGGAAGCTGTAATTGAATGAAACACTGTGAGTATCCGGTTTTGTATGATCTGAATCAGGATACGAAGGATCTGACTTGAGTTTATTGTTATGTTTTACTATTTATTCATGAATGCAAATTGAGAGCTTGTTTTATTGGAAAGTATGTTTTCGCTGTTTTCATCATTGGATTTCAAATGATTACAGTAAGAGAATCATAATCAGCAACTCTGGAGTTTCATGAAAAGCAACTTTATATAAAGTGCTACTTTAGTCCGTGAGTGGAGACACTTTGAATATTGTTTATACGATAATCATAATTATTAAATTGTCTCCACTGACGGACTAAAGTAGCACTTTATATAAAGTTGCTTTTTCATGAAACTCTAGAACCGGAGTAATGGGATGCGGACACACGTAAGGGACTATGCAATTACAGTACATATAAAAACAAACGCAGTTTTAATGACCTCACAGTTATACGTAAATGTTATGGAAAACTACCCCTCAAGCCTGCCAACATCAGTTGTTTTTGGTTACTATCCAACATTTATTTTTCATGAGTGTACTTCTCTTCCTTCTCTCATCCAAATGGTACCACTGATGCTACTTATTCATCATGTACTGTGTGATCAGTTTATCCATTCCGACTCAAAATACTTAACGACTTGAATACTTAACAGTCTTAAAAAATGAAAAATTAAGCTTCAAATCGGTTATTTATTTGAAAAACTTTAAAATTTTTCTATTTTTTCATCAGTCATTAAAATGCTGGCATTAAAAAAGTCATAATTTATCTCATTAGTAATTATAAAATATTCCCAAACACAAGATTTTGGTTTTTTGTCACTCATTATCACAATTGAAATAAAAAACTAATAAACATGTGCCTCTATTATCCATTGACTTGAAAGAAATTTGAATTTTAATAGATTTATTATTGCATGTATTATACATGAAATATATATTTGTGACCCTAATTATAACTATATCTGTCTTTATAGTCTGAATTTGAAGTCACTAAGTCTTATATATAAGAAGTTTGACCATATATTTCATAAATGAAATATGGTTTAAGGTTACTAATCTTCAAAAAAGTTTCTATATTATTATTTTTAACATACTGTATAGACTCACCTGTAAAGCAAATCCTATTCGTAGACTATTATAAAACTTGTATTACACGATCTAAATATAAAACTTGTATATATAAACGATCGGAGAAACTTATTTCAAGAATTGTACACTAACTCCCGATTAAAAACTTATAGAGAGTAAAAAAATTTAAAGAGAAAAAATAAAATATGTATAACTCATGCTTTCGAAAGAAAAATGTAATGATATGAAGAGTGAGCACTAATACCGGTATATAAAAAATTGCCGAATCTTATGAAAATGTTCATCTTATTAATAAAGGAAAAACATAAACACAATGCAAATAAATATATATAAATGCTATTAATTATTTGATTTAAGTAAATAAATATCTATGGAATTTGTGAAATTGATTTAATGAACTAGATATTGATAGAACTAGAACTAGAACTTGTAAACAGAATATGAAAATTTACAAACAGATAATTTGCTTTTAACTCACTTAAACTCGATCTACACAACAAATATTGTTCATTCATTATGCATGAGTAAAACAAACTTATTCGAGTTCGTAATTGATAACTCGAGCATAAGTTATTCAAGTTTGAACTGAAAAATAATCCTCAACTAGAAAATGCAACTCAATTGGAGTTTTCTTTGGTTTAAGTTTTATTTCAACAATAAGTCAAAGTAAAAATTTCAAGGATTAATGAATAAAAACAACTTATCATTTGGAAATCATATTGAATTTCAATTTGAAAGCTAAGACTAACTTTTCCCAACAGATTAATATGTTTTGAACATTATGTGCCTCACAATTATCACATGCCTTTAGAACTTGACAGGAATTCAGATTTTCAACTCACTTCTAAAAATAAATTAATTTTTATATCAAGTGTAAATTGTATGGAATTCTGAAATTTCTTGATCTTGAAGTTAGTTTTGATTTTTCAGTTCCTGTGGTTTTGACATCTTTCATCGAATCCTCTCAAAAAGGAAGTTAAATACTGTCAGTTAGAGTCACACTTTGGAAATCGATTCTGTTTTGAAATAAGTATTAACAGAGTATTAAACTTGTAAACAAAGTTAATTGATTTTCACATTTTACTCGTGAACTTTGTTTACAAGTTTAATACTCTGTTAATACTTATTTCAAAACAGAATCGATTTCCAAAACGAGTAAAATGTGAAAATCAGTTAATTTCATAATCAAGAATATTATATAACTTTATACTATTCAATAGTACTTTATGCAAAGTCACGTTTAGACAAATCAATAGCTGCAACACTTGAGAGAGCATTTCTTTCTTTGAGAAATATTTTCCAGGAAAAGTAGATTTAAATTGAAAATATTTCTAATGAATACATTTAGTACTTTTTTTAATATAAAATTCGTTCATAAGTTAATCGAATTGATGCCTAAAAGATTTTTAGGCTTCTCTGGGAGTGAGTTTGTTATGCATTTTTAGAAGAAAGCAAAGTATGTTTCGACTCAAAACATATGAGTTTGTGAGACCTGACACTCAATAATTAAGTTTTGTCAGTGAATGAATGAATTGTCTTCAATTAAAAATAATTACAATTATTGTTCACTGCTTTAGAAAGCTTTCTATAGATATCTTATTATATAAATTATTCGTTGAGTAAAGTATCAGAAAAAGGCGGATAGAATTCATTGATTGTTATCGTTTTCAACTGTAAAACATTTCAATGTCTGTCAATTAGAACTAATTGAATTGCTTTACTATCAAAGGGTCAATAATTTGTTTTTCCTTTTCTTATTCCACAAATTAAAGTCAAGTATATTTCACGTGCACTCCATCTCGAGATATAGAACTTTTCAGACCTATTTAGGCAATGGGCCAAAGCTATAGTGTATTTCTATTTTCGAAGAAAGTTTTAGTAAAGTTTAGTTTTAGTATTAAATACTCTAAACTCGTTTGATTCCAGTTTATGCTTCGATCTAAAGTTGATATTTCAAAAAATTTAGTTTCAGTTGTTTTCATGTTGTGGTGGACTTTAATAATTGTTTTATTTTCAAATAATCAACTTTTAAGACATAGCTTTCAATAAGTGAATCTTGACTTCAAATTTTGAGAGTTTAAACTCAAAATGAAGTGATTTTTGGTCATGAGTTTAATCTTCAACAAAGTTAACAAAAAGTGTGAACAATGGAGAAAAAAGTGAGTTTTATTGTGTAATAAATTTTTGAATTTTTGTGTTGACTAATCATTTATCTTGTCTTATATTCTAATCATACGTTAATTTGAATGAAAGAAAGGGAAACGAGATTTGGAAAGCATGAGAACAGATGTGCACACTTTATCTGATAATGTGAACATTGAAAGAGATGAAACGACTCAAATGAGTCCAATTGAAAGTATTAGACACGACATAAGCAGTGATCGACATTCTATTGGTATTTGCAATCAAATGGTCAGTGAAGACGACAATGAGGTGTCATTACTTGGATTCGAGTCTAATTCACTCATTGAAAGTAATTGTCATGTCAACAGTATATCTAATAGTGAGAGGTTTGTTATTAAGTTAAAGCTACAGATCTTCACTCACTCTATACGATAGAAACTCACAAATCTTTATTAAGAGAAAACACAGAAAACTTAATACACTTTTACATTTGGAAAAGTTTGCCTAAAATTGCTTTTTACTAATTACTTATGCAAACAATTTGTGCACAACTTATGGTTAGTTTGATTTTTATTTGACTTTTAGCAAAATCTCAGAGTTTCTCAACTGTTTAACAAGTACTCCCACAAGACCTAAAGCCAAAACAATTAATAGCACAGCTCAGTGTCAGGTAATTATAATTTATTAGATATTAGTCAAGCATTACTAATGATGAGCTTTTAAATCAGTTGGACTTATCGAGCATTTATTGCGATTCAGAAAATACTGAAAGCTCTCTATTCTTATCTGAGCGCCAAATATCTCGCTTTCAGATCACTGATGAATTCGTGTCACCAATAGATGAAGAACTCACGAATACATTTGAAAAAACAGAAGATCAACTTCAACCTTATGATAATTAATAAATAATTACATTTGAGTTTTCAAAGTTTTATTTTAATGGATTGGATTTCGAGTTATTAAATGAATTTTACATGAAATTTATTATAGAAAATATTTAATGTAAAGCTCTTATTATAAAGATTGTAAATATAATATATAATTAATTTGAATTTTCGTTCAATTAAACGGTTTATTGTTTTTCTTGGATGCGAATAAATTTTTAGGAATATCTTTAGTGTCTAATCCTCTGACAGACCACAAGCGTTTCGCTCTTTCCTGTAGAGTTCCCCCACATTTCAGCCCTAAAGACATGAGAGTCTGTTTGAGTCGATCCAAACCAACGCTTTCTAATCGATCGATACTCTCATAGTCCAAAAGATTCAAGGGTTCGACTATTGTTTCCTCTCTATTATGTTGTGAAGACTCTACTATTTTTTCATTTGAATCAACATTAGAGTCAACAGAACTTTGTTTATGTTCTATGACTTCTTTGATTTGATTGACATTAACTGTCAAATTATTTTGATTCTTATGATCATTTGGCTCAAGAATGGTCTCAATCTTATGTTCCAAAAGGGCCTCATTTAAGGTTTGATTCACTTTCATATCAATGGAAGACTCCACTCCATCTGTTATTGAATTATTAATCGAGTCGTTAGGAACAAGTCTTTCTTCTTCTTTATCATTATCTTTATCAATGTCACTATCATTTATTATCTCTTCATTTTCATCGCTGTCTTCGTCGATGTCATCAATTCCGAGCCAAAGCGAGTGTTTCTGCTTTTTCAAGTGATTGCCTCTCATTTGGTCATCAGTTTTACGCTTATTTGCAGTCACACCAGAACTGGTACTTTGTTGTAGTTGTTGTTGAAGTCCGTATTGAAGCGCTTCCTCAACAATATCTGGAATTTCACTTCGATTTCTCTCAAATTCAGTGTCATTGAAGTCACATTTTGGTTGAGACGCAAGTCTTTCAAGTTTTTCTCTTCGTTTTCGTTCTGATTCTTCTTTTCTTTTTGCCTGTTTTGCAATCCATTCCTTAATCCTTTTCTCTTCATTGACATCTCTAAGTCGTCTTCCACTGAGATCACGACAGGCCTCACGATTAGTGGTCTTTTCGATCTGAGCGCCGATCGCGCGAAGCATTGATCCAAAACCGCCTTTCCCTCCATTGAGACACTCGTGTATTCGAATCATACTATCATTTCTCAACTTTTCAGTTGTCTCCAAACGTTTTCCATTAAAGTATAATTTCAGACTATTGTCATATATTTCCTAAAATTCAAATCAAAGTTCAAAAATTTATTCAAAAGTTTAAATCATTTATCAGTTCAGACCTCATTTGAAGCAATTTTTTCATACAAATCCTCAATATTTTCATTGTTTTCTATTGTTATTGATTTTGTTTTTCGATAAAGCGGTGAATAATAGAATATATTTAATGCCATTTTTGATAATTAATTTTACAAAAATTAGTTAACAATTTATTAAACGTCGTATTACGACATATATTTGTATCAACACTTATGGTATGGAACGTATAGTCATTTCATTTTGTATATCAATAGCAGTCAATCAATGAATGCAAACAATTTTCAATTATTAGTAAATTATCCCTTATTTTCAAACTTCTGTAAACACAAGTCTTATTATTATTATTGAATAAGAGATAACTTTTCTAAAAACTATGAAATAATCTTTAATTGTTTTATGGGCACAATTACCTAAAGATATAAATAATTCATTTATCACTTCATCTAACAATAGATGTTTAGTTACTTATGATTCAAGACATAATAAGAAGACATCAAATGCTTGAACTTATTATTTAGTGAACAATCGCTTTGAAAATAAGTTTAAGATTTAATAACTTTAAGATTTAAATAACAAACCTCTCATTACAATTAACAATATTTTATGGATTCAAAAGTCATTTTATAAGTTATCAAATATTTTATAATATCTAAAATGTATTATTTTATCAATTCGTTAAGTAGAAAATTATTGACTAATTTTGGATCAAATTATTTGAAGGCAAGTAATAGTTATTCACAATTATTATGTTTTCATTCATTTTCAAAAGTAATGCACAAAAACTTTTCAATCAATACATTTGTAACGAATCGAAACAATACAAAACTGTTAAACACGTCGTTTTGTAATTCAATAATTAAACGAAATCTATCGGAAAATGATTTTCCAAATAATGATAAAACAAATCAATTGTCAGAAAAAGAGACGAATGAGAAGAAAGTTTTGAAAAAGTCATTTGAAACTAAATTTAAAGAATATAAAGACGAAGACTCGGAAGTCATTCTTGACGTGAGCGAAGAGTTGATGAATAATAAAGTGAGAGAAGAAGTTTATGACCAAATGATAGAAGAATTGGATGAAGAGTTCTATTTATATCAAGAGAGAAAAAATAAATCAAAGTTTAGTGAAATGTATTCAAAGAGAGGAAAAACTGGTGTTTTCGATATCGAAGAATTGGTTCAATTATTAAGGAATGAAAATATGAAAGATATTGCTGTCATTCAAGTTCCCGAACACTTGAAATATTGTAATTTCTTAGTGTTGGCGAACGCGACCTCTTTGAGACATCTCAATGTATTTACATTTTAATTTACTTTTCATTTGCTTTTCATTTATTTATCATTTATTTCTTGTTCAGGCAATCGTTGAGTTTATTAATAAAGTTTATAAAACGAAAAAATACAGAAAAGATCCGTTTCTTGATATTGGCGGTGATAAATGTAATGATTGGAAAGTTGTGGACATGAAAAATATTGTTCTTCACCTCTTTATGAAAGAAACTCGTGATTATTATGATATCGAAACTTTATGGACAGTCGGAGAAGAGTTTGATGACAAAACCCAAAGACCAGAAGTCGATGTCGGGCTCGATATTATGGAAAAACATATAAAGTTTTTGCAAGAAATGAAACCTTCGATTTAGTTGTTTTAATTTAGATTTTCTTCAGATGTGTTGATATAAAATTGATTTATTAATTATTTGTATATGAGAAGTAAATAGAAATAAATAGTAATTACTTTTTCAAACAAAAATTTGTTTCTCAGGTTTGTCTAATTTTGGTTTTGATAAATTTGATAAGTTGTGGGACAAGAAAACCAAATTTTGTTATACTAATTGCTGATGATTTGGGTATCGGTGACGTCAGTGTGTTTGGCAATACATCACTGATGACACCAAACATTGATCGCATAGCAAAAGAAGGTGTGCTATTGAGCCATCACATCACTGGTGCCTCTGTTTGTACCCCCAGTAGAAGTGCTTTACTCACTGGTCGGTATCCCATACGTTCGGGTAAGTCATCAATTATTTTACAAATAGATAACTTTGCGGTCCATCAGAATTATGTGTAAATAATAACTATTGATTGACAAACACAAGAAAATTTTCTAAATCTCACATTTGGACACCTGAATAGGTATGGCATCTGCTTATAAAAACCGAGTTTTCTTCTTCGTTGCATCGAAAGGAGGACTGCCTGATAATGAGACAACATTTGCCAAATCACTTAAAAGAGACAATTATTCGACTGCTTTGATAGGAAAATGGCATTTGGGTAATGACTGTCAAGTTAAAGGAGATAATTGTCATAACCCTTTAAATCATGGTTTCGATTACTTTTATGGCATTCCTTTGACTAATTTGAAAGATTTTTATAATGACGGCTCGAGTGTTATTCTCTCCTATTTTCCACATTTTTATTTAACATTATCTACAATATCAGCAATCGGTTTATCGATTGCATTCACGCTGTACACCAAAAATTACAGAAAGCTCTCATATTTTTTGGTTTTCTTATTTATCGTAATTCCCGTCAGTTTAGTTGCATTTCAAAAGAGCATTAAAGTTATTAATAGTGTTTTGATGCGCAACAATCAAGTCATTGAACAGCCCATAAGGTTAGAGGGGATTACAGACAGACTCATTAGTGAAGCTTCAAAATTCATAACTAGTCAAGTCTCAGAGGAAAAACCCTTCTTATTAGTGTTGAACTTCATTAAAGTACATACAGGTATGGATTGGCTTTAATAATGTCATAGCATTTGCCTTAATTTCAAATTATCTATCATTTGGATCATTGAATGGTTTACTTAGAATATTATTCAGTATTACTTAATAAATGTATCGAAAGTTGTCACAACTTTTGGCTGATTTAACTCATCACATAAAATACAGTCTTTTGAAATTATGGCGAATATATTCTCTTTTATAATCAAAACTATAGAAGAAGTTCTCTTTATTTTTAGCTCATTTTCCATCAAATAGTTTCAAAGGGAAGAGTAAATTCGGAAAATATGGCGATTGTGTTATGGAAATGGATTCGGGTGTCGGAAAAATGCTCGATTTCTTGGAACAAAACAATTTGAAAAACAATACTTTTGTCTACTTTAGTAGCGATAATGGCGGACACTTAGAAGAGGTTGGTCTGGATGGAGAAAGAGAGGGGGGTTCTAATGGTATATATAAAGGAGGGAAAGGACACGGAGGTATTGGAAATTGAAGTTTTGGCCAATCTTTATATATTTTGAATGAGTTGTTTTCTCTATTTTTCGTTAAACTAAGCAATGGAAGGAGGAATACGTGTGCCAACAGTGGCCATGTGGCCAAATGTAATACCGGCTCATTCTGTTATATCAGTGGTCACGAGTCAAATGGATTTATTTACCACTATTCACGAGATCGTCAATATTTCTCTTCCGACCGATCGTATAATTGATGGAAAGAATATTCTCCCTTTACTGAGAGGTTCGACACCAAATACAAGTCCTCATCAATTTCTTTTTCATTATTGTGGAGTTAATTTACATGGAGTTCGATATATAGAAGATTCTGAAAATGTTTGGAAATTTCTTTTTTACACTCCGAAGTATAAAGTGGGAGAATATAAATGTCAATTCGTTTGTATGTGTTATGGAGAATATGTTATTCAACATAATCCTCCGCTAATGTATAATATAGCTAAAGATCCAGCAGAAGACAACTTAATTCATATCAATTCTAGTCTAAGATATCAAGAGATATATAATAAAGTTTTAAATGCTGTTGAGTTACACAGAAAGTCTATAGACTCCGTCCCGTCTCAGTTCGGCTTTTTAAACACTATATGGAGGCCATGGCTTCAGCCCTGTTGTAATTTTCCATTTTGTAATTGTCATGAATAAGTCATTCAGTTTAATATTCATTATAAGTCTTTTTTATAGTATTTCTTCAACTTTTTACAATTTGGTTAAGAGTTTCGTTTTCAAAAGATATGCATAATCTTGAGTAAAATGTTCTGTAATCAAGAATATTCTCTACCAATTATTTTTGAAAATTATTTTTTCCCATTTATTTTAATGATTTTTAATTATTTGTAAAGTACTGACTATTATAACTACAAGAACTGTTTAGTTAATCATTTTTAACCTCTTTATTCTTAGTGAAAATTTTATTGAAAATAAAAAGCAAAATATATATTATTAAATCTTGGAATCCAATTACGCGCGATTTCATGTGAAATCTTCTTCAGGGATATAACGCTTTATTGAATTTACTATTTATATAAGAATAATTGTTGCACGAGATCTGGCTATTATTCAGAATGAGATTATTATTGATAGTTTGCATGCGCTCACAATGTATTGTTGTATTGAATAAACGGTTGTCTTTATTCAAATTGAAATCAGTTTGAATTCTACAGTCAAAAAGTTAAGTCATAAATAATTTTCATCTAAAAATTCTTGTCAATGGAATCCGTCGATCAAAAAGAGGAACGCGAAGAGATGGCAGTCGAGGACACCAGTGAAAAGAAAGAAACTCAGATAAAGTCCGGCGGAGAGATTCTGGAATCGAAGAACAAAAAGAAAGCGGGATCTGGAGAGGGATCAGAAGGTGGTCCGCCGGCCAAGAAAGCAAAGAAACGCAAAACAGCAAAAAAGGGTCGAAAGAAAGGCAAAAAGGGGGGCAAAAAAGGAAAGAAGAAAAGCAAAGCTTAAAGAGATTCCAAACATTATTTGTCTTTTAGTTTTTTATTTATATTCTAAAAGTTCCTCCAAATTATGAAATAAAAACTTTTTTTTATAGTGTAAATTGAATACTGAAAGACTTAAAAATAACGTATTTTATAATTAATAAAACCAATTGTTGTTGAGCGCGATCTTTATAGAGGTTTCATAAAGCGATTCCAAATATAGGGAAAAAATTCTCTTTATTTTTAATGAGTTACAGACTTTCATCTGATGTTCTGATAGCTATTGATTCCAACATTTTGCGTTCAAATGTATTCTTCGGACACTTTATTATTCTTGTTTTTCCTAATTTATAACATGAATACTGAATGCATGTTCAGCAACATGTGATTTATTACCGCCAATTCATGTTCACGTTTTCTTTTGTCGAAATATCTTTTAGTTTCTCCGAAATAATGAGTTCTTACGAAAAATGAACGAATCGATTA
>JAQFZT010001876.1:0-13327 GCA_034696325.1 Camisiidae sp. | reverse complement strand
CTCTCTCTCTCCCCTCTCTTCTCTCTCTCTCTCTTCTCTCTTCTCTTTTCTCTTCTCTCTTCTCTCTCTCTAGATTTATTTTTGACAAGATCTCAAACAAACTCAGTTATTACAAGAGGCGATACTGCTATTCAATTATTATAAAGAGCATAAAACACGATTTGGAGCACTTAAATGCTTGCATAAAAATTAGTGAATTACATGATATGATATATGTTTGATACGAAGGTTTCAGATAATATTCATGACACCAATTTTTCATATAGATTATTATCTTTTTTAAATATCACACAATGAATGTCCGAACGAATGCTTTTACTATGTCTTTGTGAATGTTTTGACCGCAAAAGAACTTTTGAAAAAACCCCATTTATTGTTGAAAAATTTAAATCAATTCAGCCTCACATCAAATCTTTATAAATATTATTCATAAAAGAAAGAATCAGTTTAATAGTAATAAAACAAATCATAGGTATATATTTTATGCATTCAAAAGACTTCTGTTTGTTTTTTATCCTCAAACGATTATATACCGGAAATTCGTTATTATTTTAATCATTTTAAATATTTTTTATGTTGTTTTGTTGTAATTAATTTTACATGAATTAAATTAGTTGTTATCAAAAAGTGAAAAAAACCTGAAGCTATGAATGGTTTAATTGTTTGATTTGAAAGTTAATATGACATTAACTGAAAGTTAGATCTAATGATTGCATTGAATACTTTTAGAGACTTGACTGCTCTGTTTAGTGCATAAGAGAAAGTGAAGTATTGTTAGAACACGATTAATAAATTAAGTTGACTATACAGTGACATTGAGTGCATGATTAAGGCATTAGCTCAATCTGACATAATTCTCACCTCTTATGTCAAAACGCGTTTTAATGTTGAGGAAAAATTCCTGGAAGAAAATACTTTACGATTTCAACTTTGAGAACCTAAACGAATGAAGTCTAATATCTCTGATATGTATGAGTGTTGACCCTATAGGCTATAGCTTGCTATTGAGCTGATATCAAGTTTATTATATACATTATTTATAAAGTGATGCGTGGTTTGGATGGTTAGGAGCGGCAGAGGAGGCTTTTATATAAATTAGTAGTTTATTATGAAGGGATTGCATGATTTCTATCCAAAAACTTGAATGTCTTGTCTAAAGTTGGTCTGCAAATTAGCTCAAATACCAGTGAAAGCACAATAGACAGGATTCAGTTGGACTACAACACAGTTCATACTCTTTCTATTTCGATATTTTTGTTTCGCTAAATCTTTGTTTCCAAAAATAGATTTAATTATGAATGAATGAAATGCTAACGCATTATTTCTATATAAGTATTTACGTATGAAAAGGTTCACTTTGACATTTTCATTAGCCGTCAAATCCTATAAAAGCTAATTTTGAACATCAAATTGACTTCTTTCATGTTGAATCAATGCTTGAGCTCAACATTAAAAGGCAAAGCATTGGCAGGTTAAGCAAGTCATATGATGTTACGCTCGATGTGGGAAAGTTACTAATTGTATGTATATGTCAACTATGAAATAAAAAATTTGCTGTTGAGGTGATCGTACCTCACATTATGGTTTATTCTGTTTACGGTGTAATTATTTTGATTATGACCATAGTATGCTTCCGCAACTCACCGCTCCCTCACCTGGACTGTAATGAAGCCGAAGATTCATCTATTGCTATATTAAGTTCCTGACCGCCAGTGTTTGATATAGAATTGAAGTTGAAATGTATGCGAGTTTTGCGAAAATAGTTTTTATAGTGGAGTGAGAGAGAGGCAGGTGGGAGAAGCACGAGTAGAGGCTTTTAAAGGTTTAGAGTAGTAGAGCCGGTCTTGAATAACCTTTATATAACTTATACAACAACTATTGCACGCTTATCCCAGAAACGCAGATCCGTTTTTCTTGTATGAGTTTCGGCGCCAGCAGTTCAGCGCTAGAGATTCGAAGTAAGGGAACAATCATTGCTTCCGCCCTTTGCTTCAATATCGTACAAGTTTAGTGCTGTTGTACTTCACTTGCGTTGATTCAGATTCTGTTGAGGTTGCGGTTGAGAAGAGTTGCTCTTCGCTCCAACGCATTGAGTTGTAGACAAACTCTATTGTGAACGTCGGGTATGTCATCTGTATGGTGTGTCTCTCTTTCTGCATACATTGTATGATAGTATTGAATGCTTCAGAGAAAGTTCACTCCCTTTCCTTACACGCAACCTAAAGCTCTCGTTCAGTATAATCAAATCCAATGCAATTCAACGTTAAACCAAGAGCTCATTATATAACGAACGGATATTTCATTTGTCATCAGTTGAAGATTCATTTTTTGGTTCATTCCTCGTACTCATAGACTTAATATGAAGAATATTTAAGTGAATTTTTGCTACTAATCATCGAAACTTTGTTTGGATCTTTCGGTGCGTTAATCATTATTTTAATGAATTATGGAATGGATTACTTATAGTTGGCTGTCATGTTGTGCGAGCGCACCATCAGTTGCAGCCCTATCTGTTTGGGTTATATTTATATTCCATACATATCGTCGTCGATGGCGAACAATGGATATATTTCTGCTAACTATTGCTCTTCAAGAGATTCCTAATTCTTTGTGTGCATTTGGATTCGCTGTCCATACAGTGATTCGAAGTCGAAGCGAAAGTTCATGTCATTTGGTTATCTGGGGCTTAACGACAACTCGTGTCTTTCAGTTGACAACACTGACATCTTTAGCATTTGATCGCGCCTTAACCCTGAAGTGGCCCTATAAGTATCGTTTTAGTGTTAGACACAGCCAAATACGTTATCACATTGTAGTTCTCGGTGTCATATCATCTCTGGTCGGTATTGCGGGTCTATTTGCTCGACTCCAATATCAAGATTTTCGTGAACGCCTTATGCCTAATAGTGATGATAGTAATAATTTGATGAACAAAACCATTAGTTTCTATTGTACTTTACATCCCCTCTCATGGGATTTTCGTTACAATGTGTTTATATCAGGTCTTTATGGAATATTGGCTTTAATTACGTTCATTTGTACCGTTTATATTGAAATTCATCGATTTCGTGGACCAACTGTTAGTCGCGCCAATTCTCGCATTTCATCCGTTGGAAATCTGGTCGGAGACCAAATGGGCTCAACTGATGCCAACATAAATCGATGTGAAAGTTATCGTACACTTTATGGGTTCCAAACAGGCAAACACGGATCCATTAATAAGAAGATATTAGACGATCAAAGAGCTTTTGACCTCAGATGGCCATCAGTTATTGGTTCTCTAGCTCTTTGTTATGCCTTAAATCATGGACCATATCTTGTAAGAAATATTTTCTTATCTTTGTCTCAAATATTTGTTTTCTTTCTTTCATACTTTATCGACTGCTCTAGAAGTTATCATTATTTATGATATCATCAAAGAATCACATTTAAGATGAATTGTTTTTCTTTAGACTTCTAACAGATATTATCTAAACAAATATCAAAACTTATTGTTTCAGAAGTTTAATAAAGATATCAAATAGTATACTATTAACCCCATAAGATTACCAAAAATATGAATTAGTTTATCCTAAAAATAAATATAACTCAACAAATGTTGAGCTTTTTAGTGAATCAAATCATAATTTTCGTTAAATATGATTATTATTTGGACTCAATCTTAATGGAAAAAATTTAAATTGCATTTCAAAGTGACCTTTTCTAGAAAAAAATTTTTCAAATGTATAAATTCTTTATATAAAAAATAATAGACTTTCTACTGGAGATAAATTAATGAATAGACTGCATATTTTGATTGAGGGAAAAAAATTTATTTCTTACGGTTCAATAGGCAAAAGTGCGTTCAACGAACACGCAATTGAAATAATGGGCTCAGACTCTATATTATATAAGTCTTTATAAGCTGTTAAGAGATTGTTAGGTGAGAATTTAATTCAAGTTTAGATTCAACAGTACTTATTGAGGATGACTTGTGAATGCCTGTCCTGTCCTTAATCACTTCTAAATTGAGCTCTCTATCTATCTCTTCGATCTCTTAGTATCCAATAGTAGTGTATATCAAAACAAGAGCTCATGTGATACTTACATTTTATTATGTGGTAATATTTATCCCAAAAAAGTTATTTATCTTATCTCTTTAGCTCACGAAAAGCCTCTCAATCACTCATTGCATCCTTTATTTCGTATATAATTGTCTTTAAGAGGGGGAGAGAGACCCGCATCATATTTAAGCCCTAAGAAATTATAGAAAATGCCAAATCTATTACTGCTTTTGAGGTTCATTGTCTTGTTTGGGGACAAAATATTGCTCACACTTTGAGTTATGATTATTATTGGATTTGGTTTCTAGTGTAAAACACTATCTAATGTTGCGTGACTTTCCCACATATCAAATAAGAAAGAATTTTAGACAAAAAAATATATTCAAAAGTGTAAAATCTATTTCTTTTCCTCCCATTTTTGCCATTCACTGGTTATGTACATATTGACTCTTTTGAGGGCAAAAGTGCTTAACTTTAACTTTATTGGTAAAAAAGCAATAGGCATTCGAGGCATTCAAGGCTGTCAGTTAAGCGCGACGCCAATCGAAATATTCATTCTCTTTATAACAATAGTCTTCAGTCAATAGTTAGCATCAATTCATATCTACAATGCATGCAATATTGGCTGAGAAGTCATACATTAATGAGATGTGGCAGCACTCAAAAAACACTATTAAGATCTAAATTGAAATACAGGTCGAATGCCTTTGAATTACGAAAAATGGTTACCGTAATTATAAGCTTACATAACTTCATACGAAGTACTTCTTTGGAATAACCAATAGAAATACTCTTAACTTTCTTCAAATATACCCATCAATGGTATTATGGAATTTTGCAATTTTACTTTATTTGATTTTTTGGTATTTTTTATTTCAAAAGTCACCTTAACATATATAACGCCAATTCACTCATTGATAAAGTTATGCCTTTTTCTACAATTAAATCAAATGTTTTAAATTTCATGACACGATCTCACGATTTAAATTAGAGGTCAGCTTTGCTTAATTGTCTTCAACTCCAATGAAACTATTTTTCTCAATAAAAAATCCCACACAACTCAAGAATATATTAGACTTATTTTTCTAAACTTCAAATTCTTTTTAACTCATTTTAATCTTTTGATTGAAGAAATAGTTGATAGTTTAGGGAATGTTTCTGTTTTAGAAAATAGTTTGCATCCAATTTTAGATTTGATGGACATATAATTTAAGCAAAAATATTAAAGTCTTTCCTGAGATGACTGTTCCAATTACTCTCTTGAGGAAAAATGTGCTTTCATTAACAAATTGCATGTTATTTTGATGGATTCACTTAAATATTTGGTAACGAAACAGGTTGAAAGTCATCAAAAACTTCTATTACCAATAATGCGTGATTGCAGTACACCTACTCTTCACAAAAAGTTGATTCTCAACAAATGGTTGACTACATATTCCCCACTATTTGACAGCATCCCAACTGTGATGCTATTATTTTATGAACATTACTTGTACAGAACTTTTTTGCCCTCTTCTCGATCTCCACTAATGAAGGCAAATGATATAAGTTCACGATTGGCATTAATGCAAAACTTTATAGACCATCATTTCCGGTATCATTTGCTTTAGAGTTTGACTTTTGGGGCGCACAAAGACTTGTTGTACGCTAATTGAGATTGTCTTTCATTCGTTCACTGTGTCAATACCACAATTAGTTCTGTTGGAAAAGTTGTTTTTCTCATAGCAATACAATTGATTCCCACTAATCATGTTTTCCTGCCTTTAAACAAGAGATAATGTACCGGTCAGAGTATCAAATAAACGCCCAAATTTATTGTCATCTCTAACTCATAGATCCGGTATTAACCAAATTATTCATCAATATTTTAATTATAATAAAAAAGTTCAAAATAGTTTTTAGAGTGCATTGTGTTCGGAGACTAATGTTTACTTATTTATAAAAACATTGTTTTTCTGAAAATTTGAAAACTGAAGGCGTTATGTTTTTCTTCTTTTGAGAACAACTAATGCAATGGTCTTTTAAACGCCCTTTAAATAAATATGAAGAAGATTTTGTGCAAACTCTTAACAAAGTGCCAATAATTGGAATGTTTGGTGCATTTCTTATTGTTGAAACGCATGTGTGAGGAAGTATTATATTATAGTCTATGTTAGATTTGCGTAAATTTATGGGTTGCTCAGAGTTTCCGGTGTCGAAACTACTAGTAATTTAGATGTAAAATCTTTCGTAAGGCTCAGCATGTTTTGAGGTGTTTTCTCTCTCATGAACTGCCTGATGGGCTCGAAGTAACTCACATTAATTCCTTACTTTTTATGTGCAGAGTTATATTAATGATATACTTTTGAACTTTACCGTTACTCAAAGGTTTCGATTCATTTTGAATATTCTCACCGATGAGAAGAGAGGAGCAAAAAGGAAATGAATTACTGCTAACAATTGAGCCCAACTATAATAACTTAAGTGATGCTACATTTAAAGATAATTCGTGCACATTATAAATGAGGAACCGTTGGTTTAATAACTTATATTTGCAAACAGTAATACCTCTAGTAATCCCACAGTAAAAACACTAGTATTAAGCCCTTGTTAAGTGACTTTTTTAGTCTCCTATTCATTAGAGGCTTCAGTAACTGTTACTGCACTTACACTAATGCACTTAAAAGATCTACTGTACTATTTGTAAGATAAACGTATACCTGAATAAAGTTTTTTAATGCATATTAGGTTCGTGACCCTCACATACAACTCCTCATTGATCACGTATTTTTGAGTCAAGTCACTCAACATATCAATTGCTGTTTGTAAGAACTTTTTTTAATGGGAATATTTTTTCTCATCACTGCTATTCTAGTAATTGAATTCTTATAATAAGTTATATTTTCAGGTATATTCACTGCATATCATTGTTTATGCGGGTATTTATACGGTCCAAGTCATGCAGAAAACTGTATATAACAATACATACTTAAGACATAAGACAAAAACCCAAATGTATCCAAACGGGTGTAGCATTTAGTTACTGCTCACATAATATGATTTTTATTATTTCAAAAGGAAGTTTTGAATAATAGAAAATTTGAAGGCATAGCGAAAAATAGGCCACTGGATCACTGGTCACTTATTTGTTTGAAACCTTTATGTTCTTTCTGTGAATAGTAAAATAAGTCATATATTCCTAATCTGTTACTAATATAACTCATACATCAACAGTTCTGATGTTAGTTTCGAAATAGTAATGAGGAACTGATCTAAAAATTCTCACTGACTTCCACAGTAAGTGAAGGAAACAATTAACAACATGAGATGCATAACAAATTTTTGCTACCACTTAAATAACTATTTCTAGTCAAAGTTAATGCCCTTCGAAGTTCACGATTTCGACTCTTCTCTACATTTATTTGATATATTATTTTCCAATAATTTTGATACTGAAAGCATGTTTTATCTACACTTAAAGTTTTTTGCAATACATAAATATTACATTAGACTATACGCTAAATATTTGATTTATTACAGGCATTCATGATAGCGGGTCTGATCGTGGAATTTTGGAATCCACTTCACGATAACATTGTTATCTGGTTTGGTATTGTTGAAGGTATACTTTTACCAATAGCTCTGTACATCACTGATGACCCATTTAGAGATGCTGTTAAGCGATCTTTCAAAAGAAAAAATTATAGATGTTCTGATGTCAGTAAAAGTAAGAAATAATTTGCATCAAAAATAGATATAATTTAGTTGTTTAAAAGTTTATAATAAAAGATTACATGAACTTATTTATTGTTGTGCAACAAACAGGCAGTGATGGGCCGTTTCCGCTATATTTCAATGATTTCGCACTAATCGATAAGCCATACGTCGGAGCAATGAGTTCAATACCAACTGCAAAACTAAATACCTCAGCCCTGACAGTGGTGTCTAACTATCGGCGCTCATCTTTGAGAGTAAATGACAAACATAGACGAAGCTCTACTAATGATCAATTAATGCGCACAAATAATGGCTGCTTATCTTCATTACGCAAATGTAAATCTCAGAAAACTAATGACAGATATATGTTTCTAAGCATTTATGGTGTAGACAAAGTCATACCTGTGAATAAACAGAGTATAGCTTTCACTAATGAATCGAATTCAGCGAATCCTTACTACAAAAATAGTACAACGCTATCAACTTTGGCCGACTCTGACGGCTCTATTCAAAAAGAAAAACTCGATACTATTGAGAAGAAATCGACAATTGATGATAAAGTCTGGTATAGTTCTAATAGTGGTAATTGTAATGAAGAAACTTCTTGGGAAAGTCACTCTATAATTGATAGGAAAACAAAACGTAATTTAGATGACGATCACATATACGCAACACTATCTGATACATATAGCGTTAGGTCGACTTTGCCTGACAAAAGACAACTCCAACAATTGCAACAATTACACGATCAAAAAGTAAACTTTGAGATTAACTCTAATGAGCGAATTATACAAAATAGCATTATTTCTTTGAATCAAAACTACGCTAAAAGTGGAACTACAAGTGTTGACGGACTATCTATGAGTGGAGTCTCATTTACAACTATAGCTAATGATGACTTTGAATTCACAAAAGGAGAGCGATCTATGACCACAACAATAGATAGAGTTAATAACGATAGCAGTGATGAACGTAATGATAGCAGTTCTCTGTCCTCTGGCTCTTATTCAGTCGAAGAGCCATTAAATAAAAGCCATATTTATGACAATTTGGCGTTTGAATATGAGAGAGAACCCAATTGTTGCTATGCCTCAGGTCTTGAGACAAGTTCTGCTATGAATTGTCTTCAACGACGTTATAGTCCTTTTGTTCAGAAATCAAGTAATTCTACTTATTATAAGAGAAGAGGGAGACAATCGTTCTCCACTTCGGATATTCATAAACTTGATTCACATATTCATTCATTACAAACAATCAATTCCAATAACAATAACTTTAATAGTAATATAAAAAGTAAGCGTGTGGTCAACGATCATTGCGAGTCGAATACGTCTTCATCGACTCCACGCAAAACTGTTAGTGAAACAAATCTATTGCTTTCAGTGAACAATAATTCTGGTTCCTTAACAAGAATTGATGAGAACGACACACATGAAAGGCATGAAAAGCTCGATAAATATGAAAGACAATCGACTTCACGCCAACTCTATGATACACAAAGTAGTGATAGTATTAATAGCAATAGTAGTAGCAATTCTTCGTATGATTTACATAACAAACTCTCAGATGTATTGAAAAGAAAATCGGCTCCAATTCGACCGAATGCTTATGTGACTAGAGCTAAACCCCGAACACGTACTAAAAAATATAGGGCTCATAAAGTTGATGAACAAATCTATTCAAGAAATCATGAATTAATTTATAAGAAAGCAAATGAAAAAAGTAATAATAATATGTATGGAAGTCATGGAAGTCAATCTGTTTGGAGTATTGAAGGCAAACCCATTGTTAGTCTGAATGGTATCAACAGAATTGGTAGTTATGCGCAAGAGTGGTATCTCAACAAATCAATGCCTGATCTGAGTTCACTTAATTCCCGGACAAGTTGTCCGTCGCCGGTATTCTCGCCTTTATATAAAAAGGATTCAAAACCCATTGGACCACAAACTAAAGAATAGCATTCTATCAGTTCATCAAAAGTTCAAGTTTTTATTCAATAATTTATGAAAATAAACGTTATTTTTATTTGATTTTTATGTAGAAAATGCAATATTATTACAAAACTTAAATAAATTTTGAACATACTTGTAATGATAAGTAATTATTATTATAATAGCGATAAAAATGAATTTTTTGTATGTGATGTTTTACACAATAAAAAATTAATGGCTTTTTGCCAACATATAAAAGTTTATTAAACATTTATATTGAAAAGAAAGTTGAGGTGCTCTTTATTATCGTCTACATTATCATGAATTGATTGATTCGTTTGAATGACTCCATTATTGAGAGACGGAATCACTTTTGGCGGTTCGTATAGAAAAGGTTTGACTTGATTTGGTTCTAAACTTTTGACGAGTTGATAGCAGTAATAGTGGAAATTACTCTCTAATTCATAGATAGCATTCATTGACAGCTTTGACACTGAATCGCAACAACTTGTATATAATGGAAATCTGAAATGTGGCCCAAAAAATGAAATAGAAATGAATTGTCCCTTAAGTTGTTTAAGAACACGATAAACTTCGCTCAATACTAATGACAACCGCTTTTGATTGTTGGGTGAGATATCCCACGGGCTCTTCTCGTCGGTCAGCAAAGCATCAATAGTTGCTTTTTCAATAACAACATCGAAGCTCTCATTTTGAAATGATAGCTCACAGCAATCCATTACTGACCATTTCATTTGTGAACATTTATCGCAATGTAATGACATCATAGATATAACTGATTCTGAATAATCTACATTATGTATCTTATGATAGCCATCATTAAACATTTCTTCACTTAATAAACTATTACCACAACCTTAAGGATAAACAATATCAAAAACTTTATGTAAACTTCATGTAAACTTATATAAACTTTATGTAAACTTCAAATAACTTTAAAATAACTTTTTAATACTCTAATCAACTAAATATAAATAGCTTTTATTGCTCTTAAGTATTGACTTTTTGATGGATAACCACTGTTTAGAAAACTATTTATTTTTCTCATTTAATTCGATCATAAGTTATAACAATATAATTATTTTTGATTTCTTATTAAAGAATTATAGAAAACTAGTTTCTCTCTATTGATGTGTTTGTGAAAAGTTTTTGAAAAGTAGTTGAAAAATAGTGCAAATCTTACCCAACATTAGTATTGAATCTTCTTTAGAGATATGTTTCTCAATGATATGTTTGATATGCGAATAGTTGACTAACCAGTCATATGTCTCATCACTTTCGTATCGTTGGTTCCAATAATTAACGTCATTATAACTACTATTATCTTTTGGAATTAGTGGTGAACCCATTCTTCAAGTATAAAACAATAGGTTTATAAGATAAATGAAATTAGTTTTAATTTATTTAAACTTCAAATGAGGTTAATATCAACTTAAGAATAGGAGATAAAACTTATTATATAATTATTAAAGTGTTGTCATCATTAAAAAGTTTTATTAATAACTAGTAATCAAAAGTTGCTCTAAAAAACTTCTTTCCTTTTCAACTATTGTAAAAGTAAGAGTTCATTAAAGGCATTCATTCAGTACTATTTCTATGATTTAAAGTGAGCTCAAAAACGTGGCCAAACATGCAATCATTGTTTTCATTTTAATCTATGAATCAATTTTGAAGTGACATCTCTTGGCTTACAATTGATGTTCAGTCACATGATTACAAACTTGTATCGAATAATTTAAACTTTATTTCACAAGCAATTCAATGATTAATTGAGACAATAATTTAATAGATATTTGAAACCTAATGATAGTTTTCAACCAATAATAAAAGTGATGTCAATACAACTGTTTGCGAAACAAATCGGACGACAATTACTATCAAAACAATTGAAAGGATGTGTTAATAGAAATGTAAACATAACTGATTTGAATATAAGATCAATACATAAATCAATGATAAATAATGATAGCTATGAAGGCGATGGAAAAACAACTGTAACTATAATTAATAAAGACGTTTTGGGATACCTTTTAGTGGATTCATATTCTGCACAAGGCTTTCGATTGTCTAATGACATGTTTGCGTTCGGACCCATTGCTTTATTTCCCTCAACAATACTTCAATGGGATGTTAGAAATGCTGAAGATATTAATAAAAAGTCTTTATCACTCTTTTATTTAATGGAACCCAGGATTGAAGTTTTAGTCATTGGTATCGGCGACGAAAATGTCAAAATTGATCCTAAATTAAGGCTATATTTAAGTGAAATGAAAATTAATTGTGAAATTTTGTCGACCAAACACGCGGTGACCACTTATAACTTTCTCAATACTGATCATAGAGTATGTGCCGGAGCTTTCATTCCTCCCTCTTATGCAGACGCAGACGGAGATGTAGATCCGTTTCTTATGGGAGCCAAAAATCGATTCATCGCTGATAAACCTTTTTATGAGTGAATTTCACTCAATTAGCTCTATATTACAAATTAATATAATTTTCAATCTTGTGCTCTATTATTATTCAAATTAATCATTAGGTTTATGTAAAAAAAATCTATTTATAGTAAACAATTTTTCAATACTCCATGTATTTGTGTGTTTTTTTTATCAATTTAATTCATTTTTCTTTCGATATTCAAAGTTGACAAAAGGATTTCAATCTTTAATTATAGTGTGAATATTATTATAAAAGTTGAGTCCATTATCAAATCAGATCAAATCAGATCAAATCATTCAAATAAGTATTACTTTTCAATCTATTTATAGATAATTTGCACAAACATTCAATTACTTTCAAGTTATTACAACTTTTCATTTTTTCCCAAAATATTTTAAACGTAATATCAGTTTTGTATGGCTTTTATCGGGTTTTTACTTTTCCTCAATTCTATTCATCATTTTGTAAAGCATAGAGTTCTCTGCTCTACATTTCAGTAATTTTATTGTTCAATCATTGATGAAAATTCACTTCTAATTAATTTAAATCAAGAAATAGAAAGTTTTTTGATCGCGTTTTAAGTAGTTCTTTAGATAACTTTAAGTTGACTTGAATTTTACAAAAATGATTCAATTATTTAACTGATAGTAATTTTTATGCAATAGTTTCCTCTTCACAACACAATTATTGCTAATCGACAGCAATAAAATTTCCTGTAAACAAATTCATAATTTTTTTCATTCAAACATTCCCGAAATGAAAAGATCGGGAAAATTTTGAATTCCCGAATCTCTCTAATTGTTAAATAGAAAGCTATTGTCATTATTGATTAAACTTTATTCTCAAACTTGAGTTTATCTGATTGTTAAGACGGGAAATACCACTAAATTTCTATAGTGTTTATCATAAGTTCATGGATAAGGAAAATAAATAGTTTGCAGTGTTCGCCAGGCTCGAGGTTAAGCTCAAGGCTCAGGTTTCTTGGTCAGGCTCAGGGTCACATAGACTGAGACTATGAGCCTGAAAACTTAATATGGAAGAAAACTGTAAAGTTTTAAATAATATTTTGTGGTAAAAAATTATTCTATTCAAGCTTTAATTAGTTCTGAATCTATGTTCAGATATTTCAAACCTGATTATAGCATAAGTTTTATTATTTCATCAATAAAATTGAAAAATTATAATAAAATAACTTTAATA
>JAQFZT010001875.1:0-13338 GCA_034696325.1 Camisiidae sp. | reverse complement strand
AAACGTGAAATAGGATTCCAGAGAATCAAATTAAAAGTAGTCCAGTATAACAGAATGGCTTTTGTCAATATATGACTTATTGATAGTATGATCAGATGTCTCGAATTGAAGCAAACGTTAGCTTTTTAGGTAATATTGTTTAACCAAATAATTGATTAAGAAATTTTTATGTGGATGTTTCTCATTAAGAAAATTCATGGCAAAAATGCATATTCAATGGATTTTTAATTTAAGGTGAATCCTACTCAGGATTTAGACTTTAGAAGAAAATTAAAAACAATTCCTATGTGTAATTCTATATAAAAACGAGAATTTATTGCGTGAAAAAATAGTGCAATATTTCGAAAGTTCTTATTCAGATCCTAAAATAAGATGGAATACTCAAGTTCTGAATCCCAGTTATTTCAAAGATCATCGATCATCTAATCTTATGAAGTGTTTTTATTTTCTCGGACAAAAAACTCTTCGATCGATACGTTATTAGGAGACTTGAAATTTTTTATATACTTGAGTTAAATTTCATATTTGACATAGAGATACAAAATCTTTTAATAAAGCCAACAGAAAATATACAGATGGCCATTCCGTTTATAATCTGGAAAAGGATTTTATTGACATTTAAGTATATGTAACATTTCCTAAGTCTTCAAACAATAATAGTGTTTAAACAACTCATAAGAAAAATCAATATTTTTCCAATTTCTTTCCATTATGTGCTTATTGACAATGAAAAATAATATTGAATCTAATTAGAGTTGGGCCTCAATCATGGATAACCTCGAGACTCATCCGAGTCTCTAAATCCATTTCTATCAATTTTATCTCTGTATTTGATACTAAATTAAACCTAATTTTCAAAGCTTTGGTATTTAAATATAAATTAACTTAATTTTTTGAAACTAAATTTAGTGAATAAACTTAAAATTTTGAATAAAAATTGCAAAAATTTGAATGTTTTTATCTATGAATGTAACTGAACATTTAGAATTTGACAATTAAAACTTTAAAATTATATCAAGTTTTTAAAAAATTTTTGAAAAATCTAGAAATTCCAGAAATAGTAGAGACTCGGCTTACACTAGAGGCAAATTAATTTTCGAGACTTGAGATCACATTTCAAGCTTTTAGAGTTGAATTTATATTCTAAAATGATGTCTTCCCACATGTTAGAAATTCACTTGTTAAAATTTGACATGTTAGAATTTCATGTTAGAAATTTGACTTGTTAGAAAAGTCATTTGTTAGAAATAGTAATTGAGGGGGATTTTGGATATTATGAAGGTGAACCTGTTTATGTTGGTGAACCTGGTTATGAAGGATATGGTAGTGGACCTGGTAGTTTCAATTTTTTAGTTAATATTTTTTCTGAAATAAGTTTCAAATACAGAGATAAAATTCATAGAAATCAATTTCACCTCCATAATCAGGTTCCCCTCCATTACCAGGCTCACCACTATAATTTCCATTGCCAGGTTCACCACCATATCCTTCATAACCAGGTTCACCTTCATAATATCCATAATCTCCTTTAATTACTATTTCTAACAAATGACTTTTCTAACAAGTCAAATTTCTAAAAAGTCAAATTCTAGCTATCAAATTCTAACATTTGAAATTCTAACAAGTGAATTTCTAACATGTGGGATATGACCTTCTAAAATGAATTCATTGATAAACTGTTAAATTATTTATCAAATAAGGATTAAGAATTTTATGAGCATTAATTTACATTTAGGATGAAAACCCGAAAGAATTTAATTTTTGATTGTCATTTAATTAAAAGTTGGATTATTAATGTTTTACAAAATTTAATATAAAAATTTGGCAAAACAGTTAAACAGCATTAGATTTCTTTGACAAATTACTTATAATCAGAAGGCAAGTATAAGTTTTAGATGTGTATCGATATGCAAATAAGTACTACAGTGTAATGTCGCACTCATTACACTGTATAAGTTGGCTCTAAAGTATTGAATGAATACAGATTAGAAAATTAGCTTCAATGAGGTTGATTAATTAAGTTGAAGCTCGATATAACTTCATTTCATACTCTTTCGCAATTTTCTATCATCAATTTTACTAACCATCTGAGCAATCTATGGGTTCGCACTATTGTATATATTTCATAGCAAACAAGTATGAATTAAACCGTAAAATTTAGAAAATTTTTAGTAATTGGACTTTGGATTCAAATTAATTTTTATTTGTTTATTGGGTTATTTTATCAATTACTCAATGACTAATTTTATAATTTGAAACTTATTTGACACAAAAAATAAATGAATCAATGAGTTCTTTGGAATGATTGTATGGAAAATATAATTAAGTTAAATCGAAGATGTGTTTTATGCTGATCCAACCCTTTAGAAAGTTTAAATTAAATTAATCGTTTTTCTAATCCTTATTATTCATGCATTAAAGCGTTTTATGTTTGGTAAAGGACGACAAAAAATTGTTAACAACCTGAGTTATATCGTCATTAAGGTCTAATTTTTCATTCTATAGACAACTCACAAAACATTAACTTTTTTCATAAAACTTGAGTCTAATTTATTCATAATAACATAATGTTTAACGTTTTTCGCGTTTTTATCGGAGATATTCTAATATCTAAATTGATTAGTTCTATAATCTCCTAATCTATTGTAAAATTGCTTCATTTAAGTTGATATTTTATTAAATTTGTAGACAAACTTCACTGAATCAGATAATAGTTCGCAAATTCGTGCTATAATTTTGGACATTCTCAGCATTGATTGTAAAACACTTTTTCATAAAAGTTGGATAAATTGAATACTCAAATTTTCATCTATGGTATGTTCAATTTAAAATCATTCTTATTAACCGCATGACTGAATATTATTCGAAATTTTTATCAGTATAAAAAATGTTCTTTTCAAACGATACTTGAGTTAACACTTGTGAAAGTTGAATAGCAACAACTCAACCAATGCTAGGAGTCATTGTTATGGATGATTAATTTAGAAGCTTTTTTAAGAAAAGTAACTGTAGTAGACATGGAATTAAATCGATTCGGGGCGAAGAATATGACAAACCAAACGGAAGGAATTAAATATTGCTCGAATAAACTGATGATTTACTGATGATTTACCGATAATTGACGATTTACTCTGTACTTCAATCATTGTAATCAAGTTATTATAATTGATTTCAGATCTGATGATAGCTCAGATCCATAAATTTTGAATTAAATACCAATTGATATTGAAATGAATATTAACATTGGAGTTTTGCTGAGTCCATTTCTTCTATTTCTTGATTTACTAAACAATAAATCTATTTAATAAATGTTAATTTATTATTTATGTTGAGTATCACGAAATCCAAGTAACGATTAATACTCTAAGTGCCAAAATTATGGTTTTGCTACTTATGGAATGAAGAAATCCATTATAATTATTCTTCAACTTTAATTAAAGTCTTGCATTTTTCTCTGTTATTTTCAATGAATGTCTTCAGTAGAGATTAATATCAAGCAAAGAATGAGAAACTTCACAAAAGCGAGAATTTTATAATATAAGAGAGCACTGTATATACAGTACATATGGTATGCAAAAACGTCTTAAGGGTATTAAGCAATTCCATGAACTCTATAATAATAGTAATAATAATAATATTTTTATGAACAAATATTATTCATTTTTAAAATTTTATGCCTCTTTATTCTCTATAGATTACTGATAACAGTTAAACCTTTTAAAACTTTAAATAAGATGTGTTTATAATTATGTGTTTACTTTTTGCTGATGTTTAATGTAATCAAAGCTTCATATTTTCAATCATTTCTAAAAGCTTTTTCATTAAATTTGGCTCAAAAGTGTTCACCAATGAAATATTAAATTAAAGTTTTGTTCATTCAAAATAAAACTTGATAGGACTCACTGTAAGCAATGCTAGTATTGAATTATTGATCAGAGGATTCGAAGATCAACGCTTCGCTTCAACTGAGAAACTATTCCCATAGTATTATTAGTGTATGGCTTGAACTTCGAAAATAGATTAGTTTTATGAAAAGAGCTTAATTGAAAGGTTTAGAATACGATTCAAGGATTCATAAATATTTTTTAAAAATCGTGTCGGATTACGATTATTCATTTCAAATTCATATAAAAAGCTTGTAAATATCAGTCAACGTTGCTTTTAAACAATTGAAAACTTGTTTCTTTGATTGTAAAGAGACTCATAGATCGGAAAGTCAAACAATTTGACTCATGTCTAACCATAAGAATTGCTTCGTAATATCGACCCAATCAAGTTAAGACTCTGTACAGTTAGAGAAACAAACACTTGTGTTTATCATTCCGGAATGATTTGGATTCATAATCTTGCATTCAAACTAATTACCTCTGTATATGAAAACTCAATATTACTACTCAATGCTATAACTTATTAATATTTAAATTCCAAACTCAATCATAATAGAAGATAAATTAGGGAAGAAATATGTATTTTTGAAATTAACTATTTATTAAATACTGTATAATCAAAAATGTTAACTTAGAAAATTTCAAAAACTGGCTAAATCTTCACTTATTCCGAAATTTTTCCAAAATATGAACATTGAATGTTAGCTCATTTTATAATGATTTCACTATTGCATATGATCTGAATTGATGAGAAAAACATGTGTTTACTTGGAATTGACAGACTTATGTATCACTGGATTTTCCAGGATCTGAGAACATCTGATTGCAACTGATTGTACAACTACTCCAGGACTCACTCATTAAGTGATGTGGATTATAAGGTTTGACAACTTAAAACCACTACTCAATGCTAATACTCATTACTACTGTTGAATGCCTACTCATTAACATATGAGTTTCTATGTTTCCCCTTATGTTTGATCTGAGTTGATCTGAAGGGATCTCTGCATAACTTTCCTGGAGTAGCTGTACATCTATTCAATTTAATGGTTGGGTACAATTGATCAAATAAACTGTATATTTACTGTTATAAACCAAACTACTCTAATGTACTGTTTATCCTAATTTAAAATAGAGTTAATAAGAACTGTATCCAGTCATTGGTTGACTACTGGTATGTTTTAATGTTATGATTTTAGTAATGTGTTCATGTGTTATGGTTTTGGCAATAATTGAATTAGTAGTGATTCAACCGTTAAGAACTTCGCATCAAGTTTTCATCGCATCCATTTCTGTTTTATACTACAGAAATGCGCGAAAGCTTTGCACTTTTAGTAGGGATGCCATATATATATTGAAAATCAGGACATTTTTACTGCAAAAGCGGGTCAAAAATCAGGACTTGAGAATTGTGTTTTATGAATCAAATTTGCAATATTTTTCATATATTTTCAAAGGTGAGCAATTTCTCATTGTGTCAAATTATGCGGTTTTGAGAGACAATTTTTCCGAAATAAGAAAATTTTTCCTAAAATATTTTTAAAAGTTTCCTGTAGATAGTTTTGTTCTAAAATATTTTTCTATTCAGTATTCAATTTATCTTATAATATTCAATATCAAGTCATATCAAATTATCAGTAAAGAATCAATTTAGTGAAAAATCAGGACATTTTGATGTTTTTTGAAAATCGGGACAGGACACCGGGACAGAGCTATTTATGAGGGCATGTTCCGGCAAATCAGAACGTATGGCACCCCTAACTATTAGTGCTTATCATGGCTTATTATCAAATTTACTGTCTGCTCACGAATCACTTCAATAATAGACACTTAAATAATTAAAATTATTCAACTCTTTTTATCAAAATAAAACATAAAAATAAAAGATTTAATTCAATTGACTGAATATCCGAACGTTATAGAGTAAATCCATATTCTTCTTCACGGCTTAATAGATGTCAAATTGATTTAATAAAATTATGACTTATTAAGTGGCACAAGATTAACAGCAACGCTTGACATCATACATAATGAAATAACTCTACAAACTATCGAGTTTTTGCTATATCTTAAAAGTTAATGTAAAATTGTAGGTAAAAACTTTTCAAAAACATGCTTTATCTCCATTGAATAGAATCTTTTGTCGTCATTTATTATTAACGATTCATTCACTTTTGCCAATAGTTTTTAAAATTATTCGAATCAAAATTATAATCACTTTTATAATCTGTGAGATATTTTTATATTTTATTTGGTCATAACTGAGACGTTACCAAAAAATTGAAGAGTAATATATATATTGACTGAATTATAAACTAATATATTCTGAATGTCCCCCTTCTAAAAAAATATTCATATTCAGTCTATCAATAATATTGAGTAATTATTTTGGAGGGGTCTATGAGGTAAACTCAATACTATCAAGTTCTTCAATTCTAATATTCAGATGAATTGATGCTGCAAAACGTCATTGGAGAATCTTTGCTCTACACATAAATTTATATTCTCCTTATCAGTAAAACCTCTATTTTCAAGCCTCAAACCTAACTGTCAGATGTAATTGATGTGAACTTTGAATTGAAGGTGATCTTTTCTTATGATTTATGCATCAATGATTGGTTGAGTTAACATAAGCAAATATCTATGAATATTTTGCGTACATATCTATTTCTCGAATAACTTATCCTAAATACGAAACTTCAATACTTATAACACTGGTCTTCCATAGTATTTAAAGTGCTATTAATCATCTGAATCAAGTGCATAAAATGTTTACAACAAATTTTTATCCATTCTGCTTATGTAAAAAAAATCTTATTTCTATGCGATCATTATTTTCATTTCAATTTTACTACCGATAAATCCTGAGAGCAGAATAAATAATTCTTTTCAAATATGAAGCACTAAACAGATAAAAGAAATAGCTATTTAGCAGAACACCAGATAAATCACTAGTTGTCTGCCACAAGAGAGATAGTAACCCATTCAATATGTAATGAAAAATTCACTTACATTCGCTTATTACTATTATTCACGTTATATTTAGGAAAATTGGTTGCGTAAGCGTGAGAGTAAGGATTACCAGTTGGATAGAAGGGCACAATTCCACTTGGTTCTGATGAGGGACTTGTTATGTTATTTATGCTTGAATTCGATGAAAAACAGCAAATCGAACCACAGCAGGAATTATTCTCATCGCTTATGTTAGACGAGGAATCTTTTTAGTACAGTCAATGAGGAAAAATGGTTTTCAATTATTAGACTTGCTTTGAATTCGGTTTTTATTGCCTAATATTTTCAATTCATACCACTTTTTCCTCGACTGTACATCACGAGAAATAGGATTGGATTTACAAAACAATGTGTTAGTGCAACGTGAAGACTAATCTCATAGGTTAGTGATGTCTCCAAACCTGTAGATAAAAAACGGTTAAAATATTTACTGATATTTCTGTAGTTTAAGTAATAAATGATACAATAAATGCAATGATAAACGTTTGCAAACCTGGTTGGACTAATGTTATGGTATAAAGAGGTCCCCAAAATAAAAGATAAGCGATTAATATGATAACAAACATTTTGACTCGAGATATGCCTTCATTTTCCAATCTTTGAACATAATTGTAAAAATTTCTTTGATCTTCTTGTTCTCTATCCGATTGAACTGTCATCATAGTTGTGACAAGACTTGCGACACGAACTGCTTCTAAGTTGGATTTGATTATGTCTTTGTACAACTTTCTCAAATGAATAGCCATAAGACCGACACACATAAGATTGACACTTATCCACAAGAGATTGAGCACATAATGACGAACCGGTCTATAAACCATTGGACAAACATCTAGATGTCCGGCCGAACCCGTCGAACTGGCGAGTGCGCCGCTAAGGAATGTCGGGCCCAAGTTTATCGTCAACGATGCGAACCATATTATAAATATCCCAAATATTATACAATAGGGAGAGTCACCATTGTTTGCATTATTATTTTGATTGAGACCACTGTTTTCGAGCCAATATAATTCTCGCTGAGAAAATTTTTTCAGAGTTAATACTTATTTTTGTTCAAAATATCTTTTGTATTGAGGGAAGGCTTTAACAGTTATTAATTATAGTTATTTTTGAGTCATGATTTGGCTTATTTGCCAATCAGACTATGATTAGAGTTTGAGAAATTTCATTTGGAAACAAACATTTTTTACTCTATAAAAAATATTTCAACAGAAAATATATATGAATCAAAACTACAAAATAATATATCATAGCAAACAGTGTGATGTTGATAAATGATTTGGTTTTCGAAACACTGACCTATGATATGAAATGCCACAAAAAAAATTTCATTATATCATAGTTGAGAAGGTTATTGTTAAGGTTAGGGCTAACATTAGTAATTTTACTGTAAGTTAGTTTAAGAAACCACTCATGTCAGCGTGAACTGCACTGAATGTGAGGGATATTTCTAAGCTGAAGCCCAAAATTCTATTGAGAATTCAATTGAACAACTGATTTAATGATACGATATTCGAATAAATATTTGTAAATTAACACATTATTAAGCGGGAGAAAGTATTTGAGCAAAACTTATTGATAGATAAATTCAATTACAGCAGAATTAATCAATGAAAGCTATAATTCTTTTATAGTTCAGGCAACAAATCAATCAAATTTCATGAAAGAACTAAAGCTTAAATAATTCAATTAAATAAAGGCCTATTGTTTCTTCAATAAATAGTGTCTGATATGAATTGCCTTAATTTCTAGGGATTCTGTTAACAAAATTTTCTCTTCTAAAGTAAGAATCATTGGGATGAGTTGTATACGACTATATGTAAGTCATTCTGAGAACAATATAAAAAGATTAAGTTGAATGAAACTCCAAACTCTTATTATATAAATCTTGTTCATATATTCACTTTTAATATACTGTATTGAGAAACTTCTTGTATTTTAGATTTATTTGAGTATTTGTGCCCTTCTGTGAATAGCTATTAACTTAGTAGAAAACTTATACGAAACCTTTCGAGTTCTTATACTAATATAATTTGAAGCTTCAATTCATATCATCATAAAACCAAATTACTTTTCAAACTTATTGCAGCAATAGTTGACTTTTCATGAAATTGAAGTTATTATCTTTTGATTAAATATTTGCACATTAGATGAGAAACAAGTATTTAGGAATTGATTTTTACATTGTTGTTTAAATAACTTTATAGAAAGAAAGTTTAGTATTTTGTTTTGTATTTTCGATACATGTATGGATATTATCTTTAATAAAGTGAGTTCAGCACTTTAATAATGTTAACTTACAATGAAGATATTGATTGCTTTCAGATTCTTAATTATCATTTGAATGATTTTGGAAAAGTCCTCAAACACAAGAAGTTTTCATCAACGAATCAATTTATGCAGAAAAGTGAACAAATAAATTGAATAGATTATTACTGTCAAACTTGAATTCATACAATGCTATCAACAAATACTAAAAGAATATTTATTCCACAAGTACGAGTACTGTCTAATAGAAATTCTATGCTGACTGCACCACATCTATTCAATTCAATTGCTTTCTGTCCATAAATCTCATGCCTTCAAATGCCTTTTTATTGATATCTCAGAGCATTAAATTTTTTTCACTTTCAGTACTTTTCAATTTTTTACTCAATTTTTCCTAAAATTCAATCATTCTTAAAGGTCAGCAACAGTTTATACTATAATTATTTAGTTAATCTGGTTTATAAATCCTGATTTTCTTCCAATAAGAGTCTTAAGAATTTGAAAATTTTCTAATATTTTTTTATTTTCAATGACGTAAAATCCAAGTCATTCCTTAGCATCGATTCGACTTTCTATTCTCATTCATTAATTTCATCTTCAATTGAATTCAGCAAAAGTGATATGTATTGAGCATAAAATAGGTTCAGAAAAAGCCAAATTGAGTCTTTCTAAATAATAGCAAAGAGAAAACTAAATAAGCCATGCGTTCAATCATAAGCTTTCAATTGGATTTTTTTCTTCAAAAAAAAATCCCCCGAAAAGTTGCTGAAATGACTAATGAGAATAATGTCAATAAATTCTGTATCATATTCTGTATTAATAAAAATGAATTCAACGACTTATTATAAAAATTACAATAAATAAATATTTAATGTTTTGGTTTAATTCAAACCATTTATCTTTTCAAAATTCAACCTCAAGAGAAACTGAAATAAAATTCGGTTCCATTTTATAATATTTGAAAATTGATTATTTTGGATATCTTTGAAACTGTAATCCATAAAACGCAAAAATATTATAGAATTGAATAAAAGATGAACACTTTCATACACTGAATCTCATTTTGTTTTAAATTATGAAATGGATTTGAAACAATCCATTAATTTAAACCGAAAATATACTGAGTCTTTTATGAGTCAAGTATTGATGCAGTTTTCTGTAATAATAATTTATGGTATAATATTTGATACAAAAGAATTTTGTTAAACTTATGTTAGAACATGATGAATGTGTACAATGAAAATTTTTCAAATTGAATCATGAAAGAGATTGCCTTAAAGGTTATGGTCTTCAGAATATGAGAATTTTATTTTGGAAGATGAAACAGAACAATGAAACTCATGACTACCTTTTTTAACATCAAAATAATTTAATTCTGTAACCTTAGCTTTTACTTGAAGCGGATAAAGATTGTTTTAATAAGCTTGAAAGCTGACCCTAACAGACATCATTTCAAATTGAAAAGTCAATGTAAACTATAATAGTCTTATCTATTTTATAACAGTTTGAGAGAATCAACAGAAATTTGTGGACTTATGTTCAGAATTGTTGGTTTTATCAAATGATAATTTGAGATTTTTTCCATTTCTTAACAAAATATAATTTAAAGAGTAACAGAACTAACACGAATGTTGACATATCTTAACCGATATATCTATAACTATGTGTTTCCTTCAAAACTAAGTTTATACAAATCTTATTTGACTGTTCACTTGAACATAAAAATGTATGCATTACTGAAGTTTTGTCAAAATGTACATTTGAAAAGCTATTCTCGGATGAGAGTAAAGAAAGAAACCTAGAATTAACTAAAGTATAGTAAATAAGAAGCCCACATAAATTCATTCTCAATTCTCAAAAGTCTAAGTCTCACAAGAATTAGAGTTCAGACAATAAGTTGAATACCAACAAAAGATATCTGAGAAATAAAGAGCAAAGACTATCTAAGGAAACAGTTGTAAGCGATTGTTTAATAATATGGAGACATGTCATCTGCAAATACATTTTTACTAAACACAACTTTTTATAGTATGAATGCATTCCATTTGAAAATGTTTGACTTTGAATTTTGCTTTTTAACGGTTAGATGAGAAATACAAACCCGTGAAGAAGCAGCTGCCGCAGTGGTAAGTGATCCGAGCTGTTCGTGTTCTGGAAATATTGGCGCGTCATTGATCAAACATGTTAACATGTTTACTGTTGAGACTGTGACTAATAGTAGAAATGCAGTATCTATTATTGAGCAGCGTGATAATCTTTGGCATAACAGTACACTGATTGCTAGTGGTATTAAAAGTAGTGCTCGCGCTAAATCTACCAATCCTTGATGCAATAGTAATCCTTGAGACCAACTAATCGAAAAAGAGAACAAATATATCAACATTCAAAATCCATGTTAGGCTTAATTCATTTCTAGGGATTTGGGATCCATTTTTAATTACTCTTTCGTTATAATTAACTGTTAATTTTGGCTCTTGTTTCAAAGCATTCATTATTGGGTTAGTACGTAATTTCTATCAAATGGATTTCTTCTAAGTATTTTCAGAAAATACTTCTTGAGTTCAGTATTAACTATATATCGATCAGAAATTTTCTCTCAGATCCGGTAAAAAAGCTCTAATTTCCCTAAACTTGAATTCAATTGGGAAATCAAACTATAATTATTCTAATATTATTCAAATTGAAAAATAAGAGCAATGCTATGAATTAATTAACTTTGAGGAAAAGTGAGAATTTATTTGTGGTATAACTAGGGCTGGAAAAATACATGAATTGTTTTCGCTGATGCATAATGTAAATGATGAATGAGACAACATTTATGTGATGGTGATCTATTTCTACTCAGTTACTACAACAATTACATAAACTATTTGTATTCTTCGTGAAATATTGGATTTAACCTCAAATTTCACAACAATAATAACTTTAATCCAGTTTAATCTTGAAAATTTCTATAATTGAGTGATGAAAGTATTTAAAAATATGAAGGATAAAAAGTGATATGTATTAACATGCACGGTATAATACATCATTCTCTTCCAGTCCTAGTGATAACATTAATATAATTCCAACAATGTTTTTGTCTGAAAGACAGTCATAAACATTCGTATAGTGGACATAATAAATTAATAATTGATGAAATTCCTGGCGTTGAGTAAACTATAAAATACAATCTATAGATATCGTAAGCCATAAATGAACTCATAAAAGATATCTCTGACGTCTGAAGCAAATTAATATAAGTCTATGATAGACTCAAAGTTGACTCATTAATTGATCATAAGATAGCATACCTTTTACGGTATCTCTTGAAAGGTTTCTTTACTATGACTAATAACATAAGAAGTAAATTAGTGACACCACCAATGGATGCGATGGTGAATAAAATGACAGCTTCTGTTGTCTCTGATGGATGACATACTGGTTCATGAGTTTGTGTGAGCGACACATTTGTGTTACCAATAGTCGAACCGATACCAATACCAGTTACTCTCACCGGAATATTCTTAGCCATCTTTTTAGCATTTGGGTTATAACTAAAAAGAGTATAAAGTATCAACATTTGTATACTTATAAACAATTTCTCAAAATAGGGAATAAGAGAAGTCTTTTAAATTCAAAAATCAAATTATTCTTAACTACTGGTATATAACAATTTCAAAGAAAGAGAATAAAAAAGATTTCGCATTTGTATTGAAGGCAGATATCCGTAAATATAGTTTTGTTCAATAGCCTCTGAGTATAATAAGGCAGAAATTCGGAGTTTGAATGACAGCAAAAATTGTTCGATTTATAGGCGACTGAACTCCTGAATGTCTTCGAATTCATTTCAACAATAATGCTTATAATGCGCCTGCAATTGATTTTCTCAATGGCATTAACCATCAAAAAATACAATCATATTTTGGTCAATTATACTGAATCTGTGCCCATTCTATTGATAATGACTTTTTGTCACTTTAGTTCAGTCACCAGAAGTGCATTATTGTTAAACATTAGTTAATTGATCAGTTTATCATTGAAGTAATGAAAAAACGCGAATCAAATTCAGCTGTAAAATAAGATCAGTTTATATGCATCTATTCAGTTGATGAGTAATGAAACTCGAGAATTCTTCTTTTTTATTATTTTGATTAACAACTCATTTTACATTAACTGTAAGCTTTTGGTC
>JAQFZT010001874.1:0-13342 GCA_034696325.1 Camisiidae sp. | reverse complement strand
TTTGTTAAGTATTATCGAAAAAGCGTGAAAATTCTCAACTTTTTACTGAATAAATAAAAAATAACTAAAACTCAATTATGTATTCCTTCGCAATACTGACTGAATAACTATTTCCTTAATTTCGAATACTTTTAAGCAAATGTTTAACAAACGGAAAAGTTTTGAAAACTTTTATATTATTCGCGAAATTGTCGAAACCAATTATAAGTAAACTTAAAGAAATTTTTGTCGAAATGTTGATTCTTTACAAAAAATAGTTGATTTGCACTCAAAAAATTCCTCTCTATTTATGGCAATTCATTTCCTGCGTTACGCCAAGTCTTATAGAAAAGAATAGTTATTTCAATAAACAATAAAAGATTACTTTTATTGTTGTCATAGATCTCATGAAATACATTGCTCTCATAGTTATACAATCTTGAGTTGAAACCAATTTTTTCTCTCACTTATGATTTCTATTCTCTAGACTTTCAGTCCGTCTCAAAGCAAATCTTTTAAAGCAATAAAAATGTGACTATTTTTTCACACCATTTGCCGACTAATAGTATCATAAATTATAAGTTGAGCTACAATTCAAAAGTGCTTAAGTTTTTCTTTTAGTGATTTTTTGTTCCTTATTTTTCATAATCATCTTCACTATGGAGAACATCTTAAAAACTATATCTTTTTCTTTACTCTAACACTCGATCATTGATTATTAATAGTCTAAATGCTATTTATTTCTAACGAATCTTTTTATGTCAATATTTGAGAAATTCTTTATTTAAATATCAATTAAGTTATAGAGAAATAAAACAAAATGAATAATAGATTAACTTTTTCTGATTGATTAACATATTTTTCAAGTTTAGTCTCAATGTTTATATCAATTATTTCCGCAAATACTTCTGTTTGATTTATGTATCGGTTAAAAATATTTTCTTTATTATTATTATTTCTCGGAAAAAAATTTCGAGTACAACAAACTTTTGAATCCTACAAAAAATGATAACTTTTTCCACTGAACTTTTCATCAAATTTTGTTTTTGGGTTTATTATTATTATTATTAACCCCATTAAAAATGATAGAATAAAACAAAAGAAACTTTATTAATATTGAGAAAAATTGTATTTCTTTAACATTGAAAAAGTGTAAGAAATGAGTTATTATTCTATTATGAAACCAAATTAGAGTGAATTTTTTTATAGCACTTATAAATATAGCTCAAGAAAAAGTTATTTACTTATCTTTAAATTAAAACTCAACTTTTTTTCCTTTATATTTCATGTAATAATCCGAAAATGCATTTATCGCATAATTTTTTCTTAACACTAATTATAAATTTGATAATGAATTAAATTTATTACTGTTTTAAAAATAAGTTTTTAAGTGCAGAGCATTTTTTGTTGTAAATTGAAATTTGTTTTTGAACCTATTCGTAACCTTCTTTTAGTTAATTACTTGAATTAAAGTGAATATTCTATTAATAGCTCAAGAATTTATTGTTCATTTAAACTTCTTTATTGTGAATTTGCATGAATTGAAAATTTGCTAAAGTTTGAAAAGGAAACACCTTATGATGAAACGAGTTATTGTTTAATTGGATTTGAAAAGCAGATGCTTTTTATTATAATTATTATATACTATTTAGTGAAAAGTGAACACTCGGTTACTCACTCTTTAGGCAAATGAACGCAAAACTACTTATAAATTCTTGTTTGACATAAAGAGCGAATACTCTAAAAGCTTAATAAGACATGCGCTACACATTTAACAACAATAAATATTACTTGTTTTTATTCCCGAAAGCGTGAAGAGTACTTTTTAATCTATCCTCTGATTAATGATACCAAAGGGTAGTAAACTTTCAAAAAAACATGTTGAGTAAAACAAATAATTGGTTCCTTTTTAAGCATTGTTTTCATTATATAAACAAAATTCACTCAAAACAGTGGCGTAACCAATAAGTAGTTCAGTTTGAAAGTACAGGCAATAAAAATCAGGAAATAGAAAAACCAATTATTTTTTGTCAAATTTCTATATGCTTTCAAACACATGAGAACTTTTAACTCAAGCCCTAATTCAAGCGAATCTCACATTAAACACTACTCTATTTCTCTTTAATTATCTTTCGAAAGTTGAGCTCAATTTAAATATATGTTTAAGTTTGGATTTGAGCTAAAGTTGTGATACTAATAGACTTTTTTGAGCTGAATATTTGTTACGCCACTCAATTGGCAACGCATTAAAAGACCATAAATTATGGCAATTATATGATGGAAACGGATTGAGATTTGGATAAGAGAAAAATGCATTTTATTACACATTAAATATGATATGTGTTTCGCGGTTTGAATTGTCGATAACTGAAAAAGCGTGCACTTTATTTCCTCAACTGTTATAACAATAACTCAAATGACAACGCAATTAGTATTATATGACTTATATTTCACTATTTATGTGAATATTTCATAAATAGCTCATAAATTCATAGGAGAATACTATACATCTATGCCTTTCATCACTTCAATAGTTGACTATAAAATAGTTTATTTGCCAAAAGCGCGTTCATTGGCATCGATTTGGGTTATTATCTCAAAAATCTCTTAATGTTCTCCCGAAACAGAAAGTGTCTTATCGTGTATTTCACTTCTTGAGCTCAATCTTTCTTTTTCTCTAAAACTTTTCACTCAAATCTAGACTTTGAATTTCATCACTGTTTGCATCTTATGATATAGTATTACAACTTTTGACTGACATTTACTTTTCAGTTCCAAATCTAAAGCAATTATTTTTTTCTCACTTTTAATTATCTTCAGAACTGTTTCCTCTCAAGTTTCTTAAGTGTCAAATGTTTTAACTCATATCATGTTCTTATTTAATAATATCTAGAATTTTCAACTTATTCTTGACTCTCAATTAGATATTTTTCGCATGAAATGTGAACTAATTATGAAAAATAAGTTTTTCGTACTTTAAAAATTGGATTTTTGAGTCGATTATGATTTAAGATTTTTTATTAATTACATAATTAAGAAACAGTTATGCATTAAGTAATGTTTACTCATTAATAGCATAATTGAATTAATGGCCAAAAGCCATATTTATTTACTTTAAATAACCTCAAGTTCTAAGGTATTAATAATTTATTTTTAATTAACTTTTAAGTATTTCTAAAGAACTTGTCCTTAATATTGAGACAATAAATTGACTCATTTTCTGGAACCTAACGGTTGAAAGCATTAAAAATGTTAATTAAATCTTAAATGGCTTTCAAATTTTCCTTAAGTAACAGTTAGTGTAATCACAAAAAGACTTTTAAAATAACTCTTTAGAATATCAATCAATCTTTAATTATATGAAACTTTGCCTCCAAAGCTCTGGCATTAAAAGATTCTTGTCTTCTCAAGACATCATTGGTTATAAATTTATCTCATCTTTTAGTGAATTAAACTTTTTTCAACTAATAATTATTTCATTTTTATCTTTTTTTTCTTCAAAAAATCTTATAAGCCATTAATCATATTGAAATGGTTTGAAGTTTTAAATCATAAATTACTTGTTGAGTATTTGTAAGAGAAATAGATTTTTGTCTTCAACCTAAATATGGATTTTTGTGTTGACGGAAATTAAAGTTAAGTCTAAAAAACATAACATTTGTTTAGCACATATTTCTATTGTATCCATAAAACAGTTTTCAAAATTAAGTTTCAATTTGTTGTCTCAAATAATATCATAATTAATTCATTGAACTTTTATTTTTTGTTACGTTTATCACATTTTTATTCATAGTTTTATTGATTTTTAACTTTTTCGCAATCAGTAAAACTTGTTTCATAAAAAATGTCAATCGATATCATAACCACTTTATTTATATTCATTTCAAACTGAAAACTCTTGATTTATATGTTTTGACAATTTTATGACTCGAGAGCCGAAAAGTTTGATGACAATTATCATTATCTGTTTTTATGAAATGTAAAAGAAGTTGAATATCTTATCAAAAAAACTTTTATGACATAACTTTTAACAAAACATTTAGACAAACCATTCATAAAACAATTAAAACGTAAAAACTATTTGTTGATAAACTTTATATAAATGTTAAATATTTATTTTTCTTTTTGGTTATCAGATAATTGGCTAACAGTTTTGACGACAAAATCGCATCTCAAATAATAAATAGAGTCAAAAACTAAATCCTCAATATTTGGCAACATTTGAAATCCTGTAAAAAAGCCTCAAAAAGTCATGTCTCGCAGTATAAACTCCGACAAGAGTTGGAACTCAACGGACGAAGAATTCGATGACTGCGATAACTCTTCAACAAGTAATTCAATAAATCGTCGCATTTCTGGTGATGACATACCCGGCGGTTGTATAACAACACATAGTGTCTCATCTGTGATCAGACCCGGCTGTAAAATGCCTCGCAATGATCCGCTTCAGTTTGTCAAAATACAACACAACGAATTGAGCAAAAAAGTGAGTTATCAACATCTTTTCTCTTTGCACAAGTTCCTTTTCAGCTTCCATTTAAATAACTTTAACTCTCCTTTAATTATCTTTACATATAATCCGAAAGAGAGACCAATTAATTATTATACAAATCAACTTTTAGTCTAATTTCAAGTTTTTCATTACAATTTAGTAAAACTTGTATTTCTGGTCATATTTAATTCTCTCTCGCGGTGAGAGAGAGAGAGAGAGAGAGAGAGAGAGAGAGAAAACCGAAACAAAAGTTAAAAGTTTGAAAAATCAAATAATTGTTAGACAATAATCAGAGCGTAATTAATTAGTTTGTGAACAAATCAGCTGTTTTTACGTAAACCAAAAAACTTTTAATTTTCTTTTTCCTTAATTATTATTAAAACTCTTGCTTTTTGTTGATTACACATAGTTTTGATATATTTTTTCGCATTCATGATAAGATATCTGATGTAATTTTCCACTAATTTATGTTCAAGTTTTATATTTGTGTTGGACTTTTGCTGATTTTTCTGTTCGATAGGCAGTAGAGCAGATCAAACTTGCAGAAGAAGTCAAGATAACTAAAGAAAAGATCAAAGAAGTGGAGGAAGAGTGGCAAAACAATCTGCTTAATTGGAAATCAAAGAGAAGGCAATCCAAAAGTAATTCTGAAGGTAATTAACGATACGATTGTATGCTTTGCAAAGAGATTGCATTTATACATCTTTTTTTCTTTATTGGTTTTCATTTTTCAAACTGTTTTCAAACTGTGTTTATAATTAATAATTAGATTATAATAACTTGAGCAATGGTTAACTCTATTGTTATGTCTGATGATAATAATGTTATAACTCATTTTGATTTAATTTGAGTCACATTTTTTCTGTTTTTATTGCTTATTCAGTGAGAAATGTAATGATTCGACAAATAATTTAGCGATAGTTTCATTGTATTATTTGTTACCAATTCTGTTGTTTGAGTTTTCATTGACATTTAAGACTAATAATGATTGTGTATTTTTTGGTTATTAAATCATTTGAATGACAATCAAATAGTTGATGGTTTTGTTCTCACTCAGAGTTAAGGCAATTGAGGACAAGATTAAAATAGGACTAAGACTTAATCATTAATTGATGAGACCTTTGAGAAAGACATGAATTATTTATTAATTTAAGGATTGAATCATAAGCCTATGAATCGCATTATAATCGAATTATAACTTATTAAATGTTTAAATCTTGTAAACCACGCAATCGTTTTGTCGACACTATTCTGAGGGCAAGTCTTGAATAGAAAAGTTTTTCCCATCATTTTGCATATCATTTGAATTTAAATTAAAGTCTAAATAACTTCTAACTAGACTGTCGTCCGAATTAACACATTTCCGTTTATTAGTGAACATGTTATTCAGGACTGAACTCAACGTTTTTTCACTCCATTTAACTCTTAAAAATTATTTTAAACTCAGCTCTGAATCCGTTTCTCGCGTCATAACTCAGAGACAATTTAAAATTAGTTAAACAACTATTAATTATAAACTAAACTTTTTCTTCAATTTGTAGGACACATTTTTTTTTTCAAAAGCCTTCGCAAAAAATAAAGTTTAAAAAACAGATTTTATATTAATAAAAATATTCATCTTTAATGCAAAAGTATATTAAACTTAACTTTGAATCTGTTTTACTTGTCATAAATGAGATATAACTGAGAAATAGCTAAACAACTATTAATTATTATTTAATTTAAAACTTTTCAACAAATTTTAGGACATTTTTTATATGTTATCATAAATAATATCTCATGAAAATGAGATCTTTTTCGATAAGACTTGTAATCAATTTAGAAGTGTATCAAAACCTAAACATAGCTTTGAATTTGAATCAAAAGATCTAAAAAGCAATAAATAATAGGCATTTTATGATAATTATTGACATTTTAATATCCTATAAATAACAGCTTTTTATTCCTCATTCAATTCATTGAGCCCTTCATTATCATAACCATTAATACTTGATCTTAAAATTTCTATGAATTTTAATGCTTTAATTTAATTATTATTGCATTCGATAATGATTTTTAATTTAATCCGAACTCAAAAATGGCATTCTTTTCATCCCAAATGCCAAACAGTTATGACAGCTATTCCTGAAACTGATTGCTTCAAATCATATTAAGAATGATGGAAATCAAGTTTTTAAACATTACTTTCAAGCGATAGCTCAATAGATATATAATTTTCAGCTATAGTTTCATAGTATTCAATACAACTAGTGGTCGGTATTTCCGAGAAATTATGTTCTCGAGTCTCGAAAAATTATTTCCTGAGAGTCTCGACTATTTCTCCAATTTTCAAAATCATTAAGAATTTATTTTTTACAGCCTTTAATTATTGAGTTCTTTATGTTTTACTACTTTTAAACTTGAAAAACATGAAGTGTTTGCAATTTTTATTCAAAAATACGAGTTTATTGACTAATTTTAATTTCATAATTTCAAACTAATTTTTATTCCTATAATAAAACCCAAAATATAGACTTATAATGAATTTTGAATAAAGTAATAAAAATCAATTTTGACGCTCGAACTCGACTAACTCTCGAGGAAAATTTTGGATCTCGACTCGAGACCCGTTACTGATGACTAATACAAACTGAATTTTGTTATCTAAATATGATCTCTGAATATGCAAAACATAACTTTGTTGTCAATCGTTGTAACAGAACTGGCAGTCATTCTCGAAAAAACCAAAATAAATATATAGTCTTGAAAATTGATTATCTCTAAGATTGAACGCTTTCTCTGATAAGCGAATTGTTTACAAAATTTTCTAACATAATATTTAACTGAAAGGTCTTCTGATTATTAACTCTGATAACAGACTCATGTTTATGCCTACGAGTCATAAAAAGAGATGTCTCAACAAATTTTTATTTTCCTATATAAACAACAGTTATCTTATGTTAGGAAACAATGAACTTATTCTTGAGTTAAAGTTTAGAAAATTTTTTTCTTCTTTTTAATCTCGAACTTAAACTATTTGCCGGAAGCCTTTATAGCCCTTCACTTGACTTATAAACGGTTTATTTCTGGTTTTCAAAATCCAAATATTTCTGGCGATTAAAGTTTTTCTTTCGCAAAATAGTTATCGTTTTAAAAAAACATAATTCCAAAAATAACTCTTTTATTGATAAAGTCATATATTTTTATAAAATAATTTTATTGTTGGCCATAAAATGAGAGAATTATAAGTTTATCATAAGTTCGTTTCGCTCATAATTTCTTTCTGACAGAAAACAAACATAAAAACAATCATATCTTAAGTCATTTAAATTAGAGGAAAAAGATTTTATTTGATTTACAAACGAAAGACTTAGAGACAAACGAAAAGTTTAATAAACTTTACATAAAGAAATGATAAATTAAAATGAGATCATAATTAAAGTCAATGTTAAAAGTACTCTATAATTACCAATTAAATAGATTATGACTCTCAGAAACTGATTGTTTATTCAGAAAAGTACATATAAATAACTCTAAAGGTATTCTTGAATCTTAATCATTGAATATGAACTTGAAGAACATATAATTTAAAACTTTTAAAGTCATTAATAATTATATATTTGATTAATTAGACGAAAGCGGAACCTCATTGGCCTCCAATCGAAAGACTAAAACATTTTCAGAAATACTAAGCGAAAAAGCAAAGTCTGGTCAAAGAATTGGCTATAATTTGCATAAATATCTCGACGGAGAGCTTGAAAACGAAAACGAACTCAGATTTGATTTCAATAACAGTTATGGTAATTATGAAAATATGTATTTTGTTTATTAAATTGAATTGTTTAAGCTTTCAAATAAGGAGATAATGATAATGACAGTTATGAATACTTTTAATATAACGAATAATAAAAAAGTTTGGGTTTCTCAACACATTCTTATTTGAGTTTAACTACCGGTATAAAAGTATAACTCTTATCATTTGCTTATTTTTCGCTTTATTTACATTAAAATTCCTTCGTAACAGTTGTATAACTAGAGTTTCATGAAATACTTATCTCATTATATGATTAGTTGTGAATAAGTTCGCAAAACCATTAAAATTCGCCACATTTTTAATTAAATCAAATACTTTTCAACAGTTGGTTCTAATATAAAGTCGTGCTTAGAATTAAATGTCAATTAAGATAAAATACTTTAAGGATTAGTTCTTACATTAAACAAATCTATTAAGTATTAAATTATTGTTGGATTTATGTATCACAGAATCGAATGATAACGACAAGAATTCGGACGAAAGTTATAAATCAGAAAACGATAGTATGAGTGAAGATAATAAGAAGAGTAATAACCATAAGAATAAAACTAAAAAATCCAATTCAAGAGATGTCATAGTATTTGATACTTCATTATTAGAAGAGTTTAGTTATAATCATAAACGACAAGACAGTAGTGAAGACTCTTCTAATAATATTGACAGCAATAGTGCGGAAGTAATTAATAGTTCGGTTAAATCACCGAAAAATAATTGCAGTTCTGGTGATAAAAATGACTTAACTATTAGTAATAATAATAATTATTATGATAAAAATAATACGACACAAGCGATCGATGATAATAATGTCAATAATCGCCAAGAAATTGAATTTAAAGATAGTTCAAAAAGTAGTGCCTCAGAAGATGTCAGTAAAACAGATAAAGTGAGAGTTGAGATAAAAGACTGGAAACATAATAATCAAAGGGATAATGTGTTGATGTATTTATTACAACAAGAACAGCATCAAAGGCAGCAACAGTTGACTAATGACGAAGTATTGAGTCATCACAATGACAGCTATGACGCTGAAGAAGATGATGAAGACGATGAAGAACTGCAAAGATTGAGATTAGATCAGGAAAAGAGCTTTAAGGCTAAGTTATCGGCCTTTGAATGTCTGGCCAAACATGAAGAGAGTAATGCTGTTAATAATGTTAATCTTAATAATAATAATAAAAATAAGGCCAGAGAAGAGTCTAAGAGACCGCCGCCTGCGGTCGAAGAACTCCTTCATAGCGAAAAACAACAACTACAACAGAGACCACTCTATTCGGGTCAATACGAAGATATTGATAATGATAGTGAAGATGTGGTTAACGCTCGTATACAACAATTGCATATTGAGAGACATAGAGCTCAACAAAAACAACAGAATATTAATACTAATACTAATCCACAACAACAGCAAGTTATTCAACAACAACAACAACCAATACTACAACAACTGCCACAAAATGTTGTTTATCAGTCACCAAATTATTCACAATCGGCTCAGAATCAGAATCCGTCCCAACATTTGTCTCAACAGCAGAGACAACATTTCGATCAACAACAGTATTATTTGATGGATGAGCCCATTCTTAAGCAAAATCAGACACCAGTGAGAAGTCCAATACAGAGCAGAGGACCTGTTGTTCCGCCGCAGACTCAGCAAAAGCAAGAGATGCCATATCAGCAGCCAATTCAACCACAAGAACATCTTTATGTCAATCAGAAACAGCTTTTAATGAGTCAACAGTCGAATCATCAGCAATATTACGATCAGTTAGAATCTCATGAAAGGTTTTCAATTAATTATTGCTCTTATTTTAGACATCAATAGAAAAACAATATTTTTTAATCAACTATTTTGAGAGCAATTATCATTAAATAATATATGAATTAAAATTAATTGATAGCTTTTTAAAGTATGAAGTTATAGAAATTTTTTCTTTTCCTATTAGAAAAGTTTTCAAATATTTTCGTCACAAAATCAAATTTTTCATACTTTTAATAAAATATTTGAATCTTAATGTTAGGTATGGATCGCCTGTTCGTGAATATTATGATGAAAGTTATAAAAAGCCACAAATGCAGCAACAAATTCAAATATCACAACAAATATCACAACAAATACCACAACAAATACCACAACAAACTGTGGAAACGGGTGTACAACCACCACAACTACAGCCACAACTTGGCCAACTTCAACCCCAACTTCAACCCCAACTTCAACCCCAACTTCAACCCCAACTTCAACCAAAAGATGCTTCACATAATCAATTCAATTCATCGCCACATAACCAATATTTATATTATCCAAAGCCATACGCAAACAAATCTCCACAACAAGTCCCGATTCAAAAGCCAGTTATGATTTCACAACAACAAAAACCGACACCAAATCCACAGTTAAGACAACAGTTGCCTCAAAAGCAGGCAAAACCACAGGCGCCGACACCTAAACCACAACAACAACAAATAGGTTATAATCAGAATCATTGGTTACTACAAGAGGCAGAACTTCGTCGACAATTGGCATCAATACCTACTCAGTCATCAATCCCTTCAACAGTCGCTGCAACTCAAAGGCCAACAACTTCTGGTTCCCAAAAGACATCCTCAAGTCTACAGAAAGGCATGCTTTCGGTGTCGGGTAAGAAGAAGTGTTCGAGTTGTGGCGATGAGTTGGGCAGAGGATGTGCTGCTATGGTTGTGGAGTCCCTTTCACTCTATTATCATATTAATTGTTTCCGATGCTCTGTTTGTAATATCCAATTGGGTTTGTATCACATTCTAATCAATTGATTTTCACTCTCATACGCAATCAATACTAGGCTTTCATTTTACCCATTATTTAGTTACCCAATGACTAACTCTTACTTTGAATCGCTTATAAAGCTTGAAATCCCTTATCAATACTTTCTTTGACAGCAACTTATTGTTAATAATTGCGAATTAATACTTACATTTTATTGATTCAGGCAATGGTACGGTTGGAACTGATGTTAGAGTTCGTAATCACAAACTTCACTGTCAGAACTGCTATTCAAACGATGAAGGTTTCAGTCATTTTCAATATTTATCATAACTTTTATTGTTATATTAACTAATTTTTCTTTTTTCTCACTTTTCTTCCACAGCCGGTCTTAAATTTAGTCGTGTTTAGTATTATAAACTTCTTTACACTCAAGTATTCATCAATTATATGACAAATATATCGAAAAAGAAAATTATATTAATTATTACAACAATTTAATTGAATAGAATTTTATTTACACTCTATTTCTCATCTTTTTTCGCTTCTATTCTACTAATTATGAAAGACTTGAACTTTGAATTATAACTAAACTAATAATTGTGCAAAAAATTTGTTGTTTATTAACTATTAGATGAATTGTGTGTTGAAACAAATGCTATTATATTATATTTTTTAATCGTAAAGCAATACTATTGTAATATTTATGCAGTTATGCAATCAAAAAGTTCGTGACAACTATTTTTTAGAATAACTTAATAATTAAATCATTTTTTGGATCCATTTTTACAATTAAGACATTAGTTGTAACTGATTTTCAAATTAGTATTCAATTTTGAACCCGTTTTTTACCACTTAATTAATCGCTGTGTTATTGAAAATCAATTTTCAAACGAAAAATATGTAGAGTTTTATAGACTTTTATTGTTAGATAACTTTTTTGTACTTCAGTCTGTTTTTTGAGAGCGGAAAGTGTTTTGACTTAATTTTTTTGTATGAATTGAAATTACGATCTTTTAATATAAAATAAAATCAATATTATATAAGTTTAACTACTTTCGTGTCCATTTATTTCACTGTTTAAGTGCTAAACATATCTTAAAAGTTATGATTGACTTCAAATTGAACGAACACTAAAACAATGTATTTTCTCATCAATTAATAAAATTAAAGATATATTAATTGAATAAATAGAAAATATGTTCAAAAATGACAAATATTTTGAAAAGAAAAAATGATTCACATATGAAGAGAGGGTAAGGAAAACATTTGACTAACAGTAGACAGCGGTGCATACGAGAGGTTTCTTTTTCTCACCCAAAAGTCAACTAAATAACGTCCAATAAATCGATAACTTTCAGCCCACTTAAAAATTCATTACTACTGTATTAGTGTATTTGTAAGTATTTGGTATCTGTTCAAAATGTTCAAACTCAAAATCTTTAAATTCAAACTAAATATTTAATTAACACAATATTAAAGAACTTGAAGCAAATTTATTTTCAAATCAAAATTAATGTTTAGAAATTAAATAAAATTCCAAACAATGAAAGAGAAAACTAAACTTATTTTTGATGTGATTAATAAGTTTTACATTTCCAAATGTTTAACATCTATTAAAAATTTCTTATGAATAAGAGTTGTAGTAAATCCTCCGAGATTTGATAGCAATTATTATCTAAAGAATGCAATCTATTTTCTCATTAATTTATCCGGGAAAAAATATCTTTGGTTTTGAATTTTATTTAATTTTTAAACATTAATTTTGCTTTAAATTCCTTAATATTTAATATTAATTCCCTAATTAAATATTTAGTTTCAATTTTGACATTTTGAGTTTTGACATTTTGAACAGGTACCGGTGTTGAACTAATACACATTACATCTATCATTATTTTAGTCTTGTTTAAAAACATTATTTGTATATTTGGATCTGGACCGTTTGACCTACCGACCGTTTAACCTATCAAACATTTGACCTACCGACCATTTGACCTACCGACCGTTTGACCTACCGACCATTTGACCTACTGACCATTTGACCTATCGACCATTTGACCTACCGACTATTTGAACTACTGACCGTTTGACCTACAGACCATTTGACCTACCGACCATTTGACCTACCGACCATTTGACCTACCGACCGTTTGACCTACCAAACATTTGACCTACCGACCATTTGACTTACTGACCTTTTAAGACCTTTTACTGACCTACCGACCGTTTGACAGGAGGCAACCGATGACCATTTCCAATTCAGATGACCAATGGAAGGCAACCGATGTCCATTTCTATTTCAGATGACCTACGGAAAGTAACCGATGACAATTTCCAA
>JAQFZT010001873.1:0-13343 GCA_034696325.1 Camisiidae sp. | reverse complement strand
ATAACTTGAATTTGTTGATTAAAAGCTAATATAATTGATATATAAACTTAGAATTAGTAATGAAATCAATTGTTTTCCATAATTTTTTAAAAAACAAGACTGACTCATAAGTATCCAACGGTTGTATAGTTTTGCTGAAACCGGTTAATTAACTGGTTATTCTGAAAAATAAAATAAAAGGGTGTACTCCTATAATACTACGATAAGCATCGATTAAACTCTATAATATATAGCATATTATGCACTTTCGGCCGTTCAGATCAAATATTAAACAATCTTTGCAAAGAAAGACGTGTGAAGACATCCAAATCACATCGTATTCATATTGTCAAGTTATTCAATAATAATAACAAAATTTTTTATTCGTTTTTCTTATCAAAATTCCAAATTTACCACTTTTTACAGGTGCCAAACGCTTGAGTTTCAGATATTTTTACAGATATCAGTCAGCAGTGGCTTCGATTTTGTTGGCTAATAGTTTGAGCTTCAAATTAAAGCCGCTGATCACGATCTGTAAAAAGAGCTAAATTTTGAAGTTCTGATTGATTAGAAAACTTGAATAAAAGGTTTTCTATAATACCACACAACTCAAGAAGTAAATGCCAATCAATAATAATAGCTTATAGATTGAATTGAAGGCGGTTTTTTATGATCACCTCAAATAATGATTTTCTCATTGTTGAATGCGCTCGAATTCCATTGAAAAAACTGCATTCATTTTTAACAACATTTTTGTGACAACAAAAACAAAATATTGTGAGTTCTAGTTAAAAAGAGAATATATAGAAAAATTAAGTAAATAAATCTTATTTCGAATTTTAAACACAGGTTTAGGGCTTGTCTTTCCATTATTTATTAGGCTAGACATGTCTAAATTGAAAACATCAAAACAATTTTAGTTAATTTTAAGTGCGCACAACTTTCTAGATATTCAAAAACTTCTAATTAATTTCAAAGGTTGCACTTAATAAATGACTTCAATTGCTTTTATATATTTTAGATTTTAATAGAAGTAAAAGAAAAGTATGAATATAAGCATAACTGAATTTACATGAGAAATAGTTGGGTTCTTAGGTTTTGTACATAGACTGCATGTTTTTTCTCCTTTAACTTCTCATAAACGGTAAAAATACAATTTTGACTTCAATTTATTGATTAATAGATTAAAAGATTTTGCTTACAGTATATCATCAGTAAGTTTATGAATTAATTTTTATGATTCCCATACCTATCATGTAAAGTAATATTGAAAATTAAACTAATTCAATAACTTTATATAAGATGAGAAAACTTTAAGATAACTCTTATTTAATGATCAATAAATTGTGATTCTGAAATGGTATGGAAGTGAAGTGACCACTATTAGAGGATGAGTTGTACCTAAACTTGAGTTTTATGCGATATAAGACTCAAATGACTTAAACTGAGTCTTGAGTATCAACAATAAACTGGTGAGTTATACAACTTGTATGTCTTACTTATAGCTTAACTCTTGATAACTCTATTCCTATTGCTTGCAATATTTAAAGAGTTCATAAAATAGGTTCTCTGCCATAAACTACAACTTTAGCTTAATTTCAAAAGCAATTCTAAGTATTTAAAAGCTTTTATGATCAAACTTCGAATCGGCGAACATTAGTTTGAAATGATTTGCGATATTTCTCAATACAAGCAGAAGTTTAATAAGAATTAATTGCATAAACATAGACAAAGCCATCAAATTATAACTGATTTCTAACCCTCAGTTAACCCACTGGTTAAGAGCCGTCTAGTGTTTTGCATTTCTATCAAAAGTTTGCTAATTTTGATGGAAAATTCTTTGATCATACTTTGATTCAAAAGCTTATAAAACCCATCCCATTAGAAGACGTAATAGTTTTTTGAAATGATTGAACAGTGAAAAGGGTTTGGTTTCGAAACGTAACGCTTAAGATTGATAAGTTCAACGGCCAACACATTATAGCATTAGCGAACGTGCATTTAAAAGTCATTCAATATAATATTATACCGAAAATAGTATACATTAGGTTTACATTTTGTAACCTTGAACATGATTAATAGCCTTATAGTTCATTGGTTAAGACAGTGGTCATAAAAAATATAGGTTTCTTTAAAAAAGCCAAATAAGTTTAAACACTCCTATGCATTGCACTGTTTGCCAAAGAAAGAAAGAGAAAGATATGGCAATTTTGTCTTCCTTTTTGTTATAAACTTTATTATAGACGGCTGCCATTCAACTGCTATTCAGTTGCAGAAAGCTATCTATATTTGATTTGACATATGTCGACAATTTGTTGCCAATACTTTTAAAGATACAAGTTTTTCAAGTTTATATTTTGTTTCTCTATAAATGCATTTGAAAAGTCGAATAACTCGAGTAATAAAGACAGTATCTCTCATTTGTAAACCTTTAAATTCTTTAACTGATCGGCAAACATCTCAAATTAACCCAAACAATTCCAAATAATGCTCACTTTTATTCGTTTAACTTTCACACTAATCTTTTATATATTAATTTTCAAAATAATAGATAGATTTCCTAAAACTTTTTCTAATATTAAGTTTGAATAATAATAAATTTGTTATTTAGTTAACATCTGAACTCTATTTTATTGATAGAGTTAACTCTTTATTACACGAATAAATGGTTAATTTATTGTTTGATCTGAATCTGAAATACTCGTCAGATACTACTCCTGAACACGAAAGGGTTGAACAACTTCTACACATTATCTGTCATACTATATAAGAGCTACCGATAGCTAAATATGACCATTAATGAAAATATAACGTCTCGACACAACAGGTAGTTTGTTATGAGATTAATTGCGTTTTCAATTCCATTTGATCTCATCATAAGGTAAAGCGAATTTAACGTGAAGCCCATTGAAGCAACTTTTGCCCTCTTATCACACTTTAAGGTAAAACCTGCGGCACAACTCTAGCATCGATTCGCTTAACTCTTAATGTAAGCCATAAAATGCATATTATATTCTAGAAAAGCTCAATTCGAAGAATAAATCGTGAGGAGTGTGATTAGAATCTTAAAGACCAGTTTAAGCTTCATTTTTAAAAACTGATTAATGTTTCATTTGATTATATTCTAATGTTTTGAAGGACTATTCCTTTTACTGAATATGAATCGATGATATCGTGACCCAAACGTTTGCGCATCACTTATCAGTACTTAAGAATTGAAAATAAAAGTATAGCTCAAAAACAACTTCGCAAATCATTTATAACCACATCTTCTATTCAATTAAGTCTCGGATTCATTTCAGTTTGTTTAGTGATCACTTCTATTAAATATTGTTTTTATATTCAATGTTTCGTTTGATAGTTAAGGAAAAAATCATAACTCATCCCATTTAAGTTAAAAATTTGAAACTTTATTTTAATCAATTTCTTTAAAACCTATTTAGTTCTTGATTTGTTAGCTATAAATAAAGTAAAATAAAATAACTAATTAGTAAATAAGTGAATCAAAAATAAAAAATTGGTCGTCATTTAGTAAAATATTTTTCTTTTAAAAACAATTCTTTTCTAAAAAGTTAAACATAATATCGTTGAAAAATAGATATATTCGTCAATTGATACCCGAAAATCCCACCAAAACATTCACTATAATTAGCTGCGCAGTTATTGTTACATAAATGAAGGCACGATTCAGTTTTTAGCTGATCTTGTAGTTGATGTGGAAGAATGTCTTGAACGCGGCGGTGGCGAAGGCGCCAATTGGAACGTATGTGGAGTTATACGTGAATGTCCATAACTGAAAGAACCCGTTCGGCGAAGAGTTGCAGCGATAGCTTTCGATTGACTTCTACGCAAAGACGCGTACGGAGAAGAACCACGACTTAACATACTTGTACTCGCGTATAGCATTAGACCGATATCATTATGATTGTTTGCCATTGCGATCTTCAGTGCAGTCGAATTATCGTTATCCAGAATTGTGGGGTCACAGTCTGGATGTGAGAGTAAGAGTCGAACCTAAACATATACATTGTATGTATCAATAGAGAGGTTAATCGAGTCATTACATGTCAAATTTAAATACATACCACATCTGTGTGTCCGTGTTCTGCAGCACACATTAAAGCAGTTGAGCCATCGTTGTCCTGAACATTAATAGCGGCCCCGCATTCCATCAATATTTTGCATGTGAAAAATTGTCCATGACTTGCAGCCAACATCAGAGCCGTTTGACCGTTCTGTCAATTGCAAAACAACATTATATTACATATATTTCTACAATTATTCAAGGATTTAGAGCTCACTTTCACTCTTACATTCTTGAGTTTAGTTAAAGTTAAGTATTAATGATAAAGCTATAGCTCGTGTAGACATAACCTAACATAGAGTTGAAGGGCCGGACGGAGTGCGAGCACAAACTCTTTTTGATTGTTATCATTTTTATGAGTTTAATTTTCTTAACGAAACAATGAAACAGAGGTTCGAGCGCTTACAACTATTAAGATGACAATACAGTAAATCTATTTTAGTTTCACGCGAACCTCTATTTCATAGTTTTATTAAGAAAATTAAATTATTATTAAAATAGAACAGCAATTAAAAAGAGTTTGTGTCCGCACTCCATCCGGCCCTTCGTTTAGTCTAGAATTTATAGATACTTGAGCACTAAAGCCTTTCTGAAAATCTAAGAATTGTATACTTGTTTAGCTTTGACGTTAACGTCTCCCAATTGGAATAAACGTCTAATGACTGCTTTTTGAGTTTCATTTCCAACTTTAGCGAGAGATACAAGCATTGTTGCGGTATATCCAGCCTTTAATTGATTGAAATAGTTAATTATTTAATTGTAGTTAACTATTTAAAAGTGGAACACAATTCAAAGGTAGACTTAGAATTAGATGTAATTGATTTTAGATAATAATTAACCACAAATAAGCTGATGCAATGATAGTTACGCTTATTTGAACTAAAAGTTTTAGTCTAAAACCCTAAATCGCAACTAATTTTGAGTCTTTCCCAAGTCGGAAGATAATATTTGAGTTCAAACCTTATTTGTTTTGTTGACATCACAAACTTTAGAATCGAGAAGAACTGAAACGATATCAAAATTGCAATGAGATATTGCATAATGTATTGCAGTGTTTCCGCTCAAATCATCTAAATTGACGACACGATTCAATAAATGCTTAGAATAAGTTTCAAAACAGTCGATATAATCTTCAACAACATGTGGATCGGATTCTTTAGCGGCTGCGACTTTGAACCACTCTTTTTCAATAATCGATAAGCTTTTAAGCTTTAAAAAAAAGGTTCGATAAAAATATTGAATGAACTGTTAAGTGAAGGATTATTGTATTAATACTCACTAATGCAGATTTATTTGCTTTCTCCGGTTTAATCAAGTTATCATTTAGAACTTTGAGCGCAGCCTTTATTTCTTTGCTGGGCTCCACTCTCTTCCTTATCACTGATTTAGCGACAGCTCCCGTTTCCACTTCATAAGTTCCTTCATCTGAGGAACTGCTCTCTTCATCTGATTCATCAGATTCTGAAATACCAGTTATCTTGAAAACATCGTCGATAACTTTCAAGTCTTGAGACACCCTATGAGGTACAGGTAAGTCCTTAATCTTGAGCGGAGCGTTACGTTTGATAGGACTCGAGCCTACACTCAATGAACTGGGATTCTTATAGACCAATATTTCATTGGGACTCTCTTCAATTATCTTGTCTTTGATTTGTCGTCTCTCAAGAGATCCAGTGCTATGTATAGCACGAGGTATTCGGCTCTGCAATAGCGGACTCGGAGTCTTCTCATTGGGACCGACTATGAATTCTTTAGCGACTGAAGTGATGGCATCATTGCATTTATCACATAAACGTATACTCTGTGCAGAGCCCGCTCTCGAAACAGGCGAAACACTCAACAGGTCCAAACTTGTCGGTCGTTCTTTATAAGTATCGATCGATTTATCCACAGAAACAACTCCATAGATATCATTATCTCCGACACCAATAGTTTCAGTCTGTCTTAATTCACATTTACGACAACTTTGTGAAACTTGTACTGTTTTATTGTTCAGTAATTTTTTATCGGTTTGTATACTTCGACTAATGATTCCAAATGTTTTTGTACTGCACGAAACACCAATTTCTCTCATAGATTTGGTTTCAGTCTTAGTGCTCACTTCATTACATTTAGGCGATGCCTGACATTGTGCGTGAATCTGATCAACGCGAATAGGATCAGTACCCCATGAAACCAGCGCAGGCTTTTTGGCTTCCAATTCACTTATGCTAATCGTGTCGTTAGCTTTCAGTTCTGTTTCAACGGCAACACTCTTTCGCGAATTTCGCGGAAGACTCGGCGCCAGACTTGTCGAGATCCCTATTGATCGCGTTGAGACTCGCGTTATATCTACTGGTGATTCAATTTCAGGCTTAATTGAAATTGAATTCAAAACATCGAAGGTTAGTGAATGGCGTTTATCGGAATGTTTTGATTCTGTATTTGTTGAACAATCGACTGATGTATTTGAGGCCATTTCCGTATTAGTTGATACAGAAACTAAATTCAATGATTTTCGTGATGTTTGATTAAATGCATCCAATTTATCATTTAATTCTTCGAGTCTAATATTTTTAGATGAAATTAATGTTGATGGCGGTGGAGACGTACGCATCCAAATGTCTCCGAATTCGTCTTCACTCGTGTCAGATTCCGATTTCATAAGTAATTTGCGTCTCATAATAGGCGGAGTAATAAAACCACTTTTTTCTAGTTCTCGACAGCGAGACATGGCTTGTGGATCATCGAAAAAGGAAGTGTCATCACTATCTCCTTCTAACTTTTGAATTAATTTCTTCTTTTCTTCCCTTAAAACGATAACTTTTTGCCTTAAGTTAGGAATATCTCTCACCTGATTCTCTAACTCTTTAACTCGTGTTAAACTCAATGCCATTTGGTCACGAATTTGAGACAAAACAACTCGTGAAATATTAGATGATGTGCATGAAGAAGGAGCGGGTGATGCGGGCGGAGATTCAATTTGTTGTCTCTCAATATCAGAATTAATTGATAGCCTATTACGTGACTCAAGCAATGCTTCTTCAAATTTTTCCACCACTTCTCCCAACGTATTCTCAACCAGTAATGATTCTGGTATTAGTGAATGTTCTTTTGAAGATTGACTTTTCATTTTATTATTATTATTATTATAATTAATAATATTATTGTTTTGACTTCTTATACGATTAGCTGTAATATTATTATAATTATAATCACAATATGAAAGGAATGCATCAGTAGCTGCTATTTGAGTAGAGGAAGGGTTAAGAGTAGAAAAGGTATTATTAATTTGACGCCTTAATGAGTTTGTTGTCCTACATTGCAGTGTCTGAGATATTCGTTTTGATCCATAAAGTGCTGTCAAGAGAGCTTCACAATAATGCACAAAATCTGTATCGATATGAAAGCCATACGGACAACATTTACATGAATTCAGACCATTCAACGAACTTTTTGAAGACATAACGATAGCAAGTGTTTAACAGTTGGCGAACACAATATTCAAATTAACAATTAAACATAACACCTATTGAAAGTCAGAGATAAACGGGTTTATTATTATAAGAATTACAAAAATAAACATAATTTTTGAGACACAATTTTCACTTTTAATTGCGCATAATTGCAAAAGTGTTGGCGTGTTTTTGATTAGATTTTCAAATAGAGGCCACACTATCAGCACATAATATAACTTTATTGCTATGGATTATAAGATTAAACTTACTTTGCTATCAATATTCAATTACTCTATGAGAACAAGTTCAGCAAATAGTTATCTCTTATCTTTCGAAAGTTATGCATAAAAAGTTATTGCTCTTTACAATCTTTTTTATTCTTAATTAATTCCAAAAAATTGAAAGTTATATACGAAATGCTTTTTTGTTTCACTTGAGAGCAAGTTTTTCATAGAATAAATGCCTTAAACAATGAAGAATAAAATGTCATGTCATAGAGTTTACTAAATAAGGCAAATGTGTTAAAAGTCACGTATAGATCAATTGATATCTTCTGATAGAAATTCACGAAAATTTGTTAGTCGTTTACCGTAACGAACGTCAGGTTATAGAAAAAGCTTTCGTTTTAAGTAAAAAGCTGTATATTTTAGCTATGATTTGAATACTAATTATCTTATCCTTAGATCAGAATAAAAAATGACTTCTTGTTAAACAGAACTGATTTTATAATAAAGTAAGAATAAGATCATAACTACTCGAACTAATATTATTTTCTTAATCTCATTTCTACGCTTGAGTTAAGGCTTGAAAAATAAGTTCAAATGTGTTAGAAGTGGGCTTTTTGAGGAAAGAGGCTGAGAGTCTACCAAATTTTTCAAAATCAAAAAATTTATATAGTTTTAAAGCATTTTATTGTCAAGATCTAAAAGTTTTCTTACATTCATAGCTAAAAACATTAATTATTATTCAAACTAAATCTTATTTCAATGTTCAAGAATGAGATTTGAAGTTAATATTTCTGAAATAAATATCAAATATAAAGATAAAATTCATAGAAATCAATTTCGAGACCCCATATTCAGCTCTAATAATTTTAAGAATGCGTGAAAAGAAACTATAGTTTCTAAACAAGAATTAAAAACAACGTATAGCCTAAAAAGTAAACTATTTTGCATAATTTGTTAGGATGAGAGACAATAAAAAATAGATTATTGTAAAACATATTAAGACTCAATGTTAGAGAAAATGATAGGTTAGTGAAGATCAAAGGTCATGAGTGCTTCTCAACTATAAACATGCATTTAATTGAAGAGGATATTAAGGAATTCGCGACATTAGTCTCACTATAATAACCACTAAACAACACACACCTGGACTTATCTAAAGCTCTTTCTCTTCTTATTGTATTCGCATTTTTGGATTAGTAGTGGTTTCTGAAAAGCAAAAGTTCACATGAAATGAAAGACCGAAATCACAAAACAAAAATAGGAAAACAGCATGACTTTGCATACTATTTATGTGAAACAAACTATTCTGAGGCACGCCTTTACAGGTCTTATTAAATAACTAAATAGTTTTACAAGAAATAAAAACATTTTTTTCAGTTCACTTTTTATTCAAAACTTTTCATGCGTTCAAGTTTTCAGATATTTTTTGTCTATAGAGGAAATTAACTGTCGCATAAAATAGTTTTTATGCTTTTCAGATAGAAATCAAGCGACAAAAAGTCCTAATTTTGAGTTTTCAAACTGAAAACTTTGAGAAATACAATGAAAGATAGATTTTAGATCAAGTATTAAGTCATTTATGTTTTTATAATGAATTAACTTAAATAAAGTGTTAGAAAGCATTGAAAGTTTAGGTCAATCAGGACTTTGACTTTCATGCGATTCACTATTGAATGGGCGAAAAAAGGCACAGTTTATGAGTTTGAGAACTGGTTTTAGTTCAATAGTTGCATAACTCAAGAATCATTTTCATCAAAACACCCACATGTAAGATATCATACGAGAAGTTTTTAAATATTTAGTTAAGACAAACATCACTCAAACCAAACATTAAACTCATTATGTTTTAATCGACTTAAAACTTTTTTCTCATATAACCCAACATTAAAGTTATTGAATGAATGCTTTGTGTAACACTACAGACACGCAAAACACAAATTCAACACTAATTCAATCCTTCAGAGCCCACACATTAAGTTCATTACAATTTGAATAAAATGTTGAGTGAAAACAACACTTTAAATAGTAATTTGAATGACAAAAACTTACCTTAATACAAATCATCAAATCAAAACTTCAAATGTTTTGTTTCATAATAAAGGATAATAATATATCACAATCATAAATAATTTTGATAACAAACAAAGTTGTAATAAAACGATAACAGAGGAAAAAATGAAAAAACTGTCGATAAATATTATCCAAAACACAACTGAGTTGAGTGCTCAATAGCAACAGGTTTTTACGTCAGATATAAAGCAATAGTTTATTTGCACTATTTTACAGCTTTTGTAGGGATAGACAAATTGAGCTGAAATGTTTGCGTCACTCTTTGTACAGTCTTATAGCTGTATTTTTTATTTATCAACTCAGATGGCACTCACTTTTTCAAAAACTTTACAGTTCACGGGACTTGGCTTTGAAAAGTTTATCATTATTTCAAATTTTGGTCAATAAATCAGTAACTGATTGAAGAGTTTTAATCAATTTAAAAAACTTAATGAAATACTTACGAATATTCAGATAATTGCTTATAAAATAAAGTTTATTAAATTATTTTTAGATATTAATTCGGGCCATTGTATCAAAAGTTAGGGTTTTATGTTTATAAAAATACACTATTTTTAAAGTTTTAACTGATTTTTAAGGATTTTTGCTTATGGTTAAAATTAATTGAATGGTTAAAATGTTTTTATAATTTTTAAAATAATAATTTAAATAAATGAAAATTTTATATGAATAATGAATTTGAAAGAAATGAAAAGTAAAATTTTGATAAAATAAACCCTATTTTGATAAAGGGATCACTAATTGATTGCAAATGGCTTTCCCGCTAAACAACTGACAATTGAATGATTGTATGATTTGTGTCAAAAACCTATTGACCATTAAGTCATTTAATTGTTAACTGAACACTAAAATAATGGGTCTTTTGGATGATTGTAAGCAATTCTTCGGAAGCGATGACTTATACGAGATATTAGGCGTTAAGAAGGATTCAAAAGAGAATCAAATAAAGAGCGCGTATCGAAAACTATCACTTAAAGTACATCCCGATAGGGCTGAAGACGATCGCAAAGAAGTGGCGAAACGAGCCTTTCAGACCTTGAGTAAAGTTCACTATATATTGAGTGATAAATCTCTTCGTGAGACATATGACGAAACGGGTCTTATTCCTAATGACGACAGTTTTGAGTCTTCTGCCGATTGGGATCAATACTGGCGGCTATTATTTCCCAAAATCTCTACCAAAGATATCGACGCTTTCCTTAATAAATATATTGGTTCTGAAGATGAAAAAACTGATTTGAAGAATGTTTACATTAGATTTAATGGTGATTTGGATCTCATCTCCCAAAGTCATATCGCTTTTGATGAAGAGAGAACTCCACAGCTCTTGAGACAAATGATTGATGACAAAGAAGTGCCTGAATTTGAGAATTTTGTTAATGAATCGGCTCTTAAGAAAGAGAAGAGGATCAAGAAATCTGCAAAAGAGGCCAAATTGGCTGAAAAGGAGGCGAAGAAGAGTAAAGCCGCTGATGACGATCTGGTGATGGCTATTCAGTCGAGATCTAAATCAAACTTTGATGATATGATCGCTAGTTTGGAAGCTAAGTATGCAAACAATGACAAAAAGGCTAAAAGTAATGGCACAAAAAGCTCGAGAAGAAAGTGATATTCTCTTGTAATTGACTCTTGTATTCAAATTCTGTAAACTTTTAAAATATTTAATTACCATTAATTATAAACGAAAATGTATAGCAATTTCTTGAAAATAAGTCATAATTAGAAGCTATTATAATGCATGTGTTCTTAATGTCTAATTTTGATCAAAATTTACAATTTTTTATAAGAATTGATCGCTTCTTACTATTGGTTTTATTGATTTGAATAATTGAAATACAATACAAATATCTTGAAAACTTTGTATTTAAATGGTTGTAAAACTATCTCATTTTTATCAATAAATTTTCATTATTTGAATCATATTTAATGCATAAATTCATTTGACTCAAAGCTATTTGTTATCAATGATTAATATCAATTCATAGCTAAGTTCAAGTAAGTATTAATTGATTTCAAATTATTGAATATCATAATTAACTTTCATACATAATGTCATACGATTTATACAGTTAACAATCAATAAAATAGATGAATGTCTTAAATCTATACAATTTAATTAAAGCAGTAGTTTATGAAAACTGGAAATAAATTTTGCAAAAAGTTATATCAATAATATGAGTGTAAGTAATTGAGTGAAAACCCCTAAATGGCAATTGAAGGACATTTCGCTTACAAAAGCATTTTCTTTCATTTGTTTACGTTTTCATCAATTTTTGTTTTTTCATTAAAAAGATATTTTTAAAATAACAACTCATCGATAGTTTATTTAAATTGATTTCTTTTTCAAAAGCATTTCTTTGTCTGAAAGAAAGTGATGTTTGCCGTAAGTTTTGACCAATAATTAAATACAAAAGTTATAAAAATATTTAACGTTTGTTTGGGATCAAAGTCTGAAAAATATATGATTAATGAATTGATTAACTAATAATAGATTAAAAAATAGCTAATGATAACTTTTAATTACATATTAAATTTGTAATAATGATATTTTGTGTAAAAATAAATTTTTAATGAATAGAATTCGTCTCAATCAACAAAATTTGGTACAAATGTTGGCCATAATTACAGTCCGAATGCGTTTCAATCGCCACAAAATCAAAACCAATCACAAAACAATCGAAACTCAAATTCACGTCAAAGTTCGCCAACAAATAGGAATAAAATGACGGATAATATAAATAACATTTCAAACAATTCAAATAATGTGAACAATAAAAGCCTCAGCGAAAGAGTGGTTAAGGCAAACATTAAGCTAAACGATAATCCCTATGATATCGAGTCCTGGAATGTACTCATCAAAGACTCACAAGTAATTCAACTATTAATTGAATGATTTAATTGTTTTCTCAATTGATTTTTGATTGATTAATGATTTATTTTATTTTTCCCTAAATTTTTTTCTCTTAAAATGAAACGAAAAATGTATAGAATAAACGCATTGAAGAGTCGCGACCTTTCTATGAGAGACTCATCACTCAATTTCCTAATTCGGGCAGATTTTGGAAATTATACATTGAACATGAGGTTGTAATCAATAAAATATATCATTTTTTACTTAATTCTATTCGCAATTTATTGCTCGCTTTCTTTCAATCATTTCATTCATCAGTTAATTTATTTTTTATCACAAGTTTTCGTTTTTTGTCAATCTTTTCGAATCTCTTCATTTCTGGTAAATTCAAGTTTTATTGTCTTGTTATTCAATTTAAGTCTATATATTTTGGTCTCATTAGCATTTTTGTGATTTTCCTTTTCGGTTCAGTTTTATTGAATTTCTTCAAACATTCTCAATAACGTTGAAAAATAATGAAAACTTAAATGAATTTCTTAGAAATTGAATCAATTATGTCATGATGTGATTAAATTTGATTTAATTATATCTGAATTAGATTTATGTCTAGACTAAAATATGAATTCTTGTGAACAAATGATTGATTTATTTCTGAAAATTTTCAACTATATCTACAAATTGGTGTTAAACCGAAA
>JAQFZT010001872.1:0-13344 GCA_034696325.1 Camisiidae sp. | reverse complement strand
CTATTTCAAACTCTGTCTTATTTTCTTAGTCTGTAATGAATAAGAAAAACACACATTTTCTACTCTATTTTTTATCGCAAAACGGGGTGTTTGCTCTACACATCAATTTTTCCATTTTCTCTCTTATCTTTCAACATATAAATCATATGTCTCTGCTTGAGAAGAAGGATATTCGTGACATCGCTAGTACACCATCATTAATATATGTTTTCTGGTTAAGTTTGAGTTAGAAATATAGGGCTTTTATGTATCGAACTTTAATGTCAAGATAAGTCTATTTGAAAGTTCTAACCGGAAAACTTTAGTCAACCAGAAAAGATATATTAATAATGTTGTACTTATATCTGAAGAAACGCTCAAAGCTATGCAATCAAATAATTTATGATTGACTCAACTCTTCAGACAATGCTTGAAACAATCAAAGTTGACATAAGATTTATATTTACTTATGCATCAATTGAAAATCATTCACTAAAATCAACATCAAATATTCAGTATAAACATTAATATTCTTTTCAAATATTGCTCTCGAAGTTGGATTGTTTTCAAATCAATGAACGCACGCATAATAATTATCACGAATTCTTAATTAAAATTAATTGTCATTGAAATCAATGAATTAAAATGTCAAACATTATTCAGAATCAATATTCCCTCAATCGAATCCTGTTGAATAACTTCATCTTTTTATTTTGCGAATTATATTGGGATAAAATATTAGTTTTTGTGTGAATTCTTGAAATAAAACTTCTATCAAAATATGGATATAAAAAGTTATTCAAATCTAAATCTGTGTTCTAAACATTATTCATGAAATGTTAATTTGTAAATTGAAACCCCATTTTTATATTATACTAATACCAGTGCGAACCACAAATTGTTAGTGATTTGAACTGTGCATTCAATCAATAGTTCAATGATATGATACTCTCTTGCTATTGCGTTTCCAACACATCTGGTAAGCAATTTCGAAAAACCTATTTTAGACATTGAATAAATCAGATGATATTTTCTGCTGTACTATTCTTGAAAAAGTTTCTGCAATCGTCAAATTGGATACTTTCGTGAAATACAAGTTTTATAATAGACTACGAATAGAATTTGATTAACAGTTGAGTTTAATATTGAAATGAATAGTGCAGAAACTTTTTTCAAGAATAGTATACAATGATTTTAGAGGATTGATTGATCGAAAAAATTTTGATTTCATCGACTCATTTGAAGATGAGATTTAAATTTGTCATTGCTCGGCTCATAGATGCTCAATCTTGAGAAATAGCATATCAAATTTTAGAGTGAGAGTAGAGATCATATCCTCAATATTAGCATCAAATATCACTAAATCACTTGGTCTCAGGAATCGTTTATGTAAAAAACACTGAAAATTCACTAAAAAGAGACTTTCTCAAGAGGGGTCATAGACCTAATCACTAACAATTTGTGGTTCACCCTAGTAATAGAATTCAACATTTTTACTCCAAATTTTAATGCTAACATTTTTAATATAGATTTAAATCCATAATTTTTCAATTTATCCTCAAACCAACGTTTTTAAAAACATTTCTTTCTTTCTAATCAATCTTTTCATAGTGTGTTTGAATTGTCTGAGCTTTTATATGACATTTATGGCACCATTAGAGTGATGTTATATCAAATAATGTTGAATAATTAAAATCAAATCTGCTCAACGATTTTGCTCTATTTAAAGAGCTAACGTTTGTTTTAAAGTTTTAGGCTTTGATTTTATCCATCAAATAAGCTTAAGATCTTAAAATAGTTTCCTAATAATAAGATTGTATAAAATAGGTTTTCTTTTCAGTGCAATTTCATATATAACGTATCAAAAGTGAAAATCCGCACTTTTGTATTTTATTTTAAAAATTAAAACCACAATTCAAATTTCAATAATATTTTATGCCAATTGATATTCAAGAGTATATCGACTCGAGAACGAGAAATCGAGAAATAATTGTCCGAAAAGTCACTGAAATTGTTTGATAATTTTTTCCAGACTTTAATTTGACTTCTGTTAGACTTCTCTGACAACACTTGAAATTTTTAAAGATTTTTAAAACAATACTCTTGAATATGAATTACAAATGGCATAAAATATGATTAAAATCTGAATTATAGTTTTAATTTTAAAAATAAAATACAAAAGTGAGGAAAATAATATGAGAAATGAAGTGATGTGTTTCAAAACTACTGGATTTACATCTACAGTCTGTCCCCGATTATGGTAACTATTTTTCAGAGCCCGGACGACTTGCACGAGGACAGACTGTACACTAGTCTTTAAAATGATGAAAATTTTTCGATAGATCGATATTCCCTGTAGAGTATTTTGGTATAAATTTGAAATATACTAAATTTGACGCTTTAGTTTAGTGCATGAACTCATATAGTTGTATAAATTGATTATGTTCTCAATTGATACTTTGATAGGTTGAGTAAACGCACCATAAGTCCAATCTATCCTTAACTACTACCGATCAAACTTCTAACGATGATGTTTGGATAGACTTACCTGCAAAGCAACTTCTATTCGCAAGCCTGAGAAAACGTGTAATGCACTAAAGTATACATTTTAAGATGATCTCTAGAATTGTGATCAGTAGTAAGTTAATGATGAATCTAAAACTATTGTATTCTCTTATTGTATGTTTTGGTTTGACTTGATATTTGAAGCATAGATAATATGTGTCATTTAACTGATTTATACAAATAGAAAAGAAAGCCGCAGAGCCGGAAATCAAGCCTCACCTATTGTGATTACATGTCACTGCTCTGACCACTGAGCTATCAGCAGATTAACTTGTCTAAGAAAAGCTAGATTTTCACTTCCATTCTCTATTGTAAAGGAAATTTTTATTTCTGTCTTATCTAATGCTTGTTTATGCACCGTTTGATTCACTTTTCCTTGAATGATGTCAATAGATCATTAGTATAAATATTTGGTTAGTAAAATGTAACTGTAAAAGCCTAGTAAATATAGTATACTTCTGTACTCTAACAATCAATTTTATCCACTCATCACTTGATTCATGGAAGAAATTTCTGCTTAAATTGATTTATAACTAAGATTTGAAGTAATGATTTGAGTGATGGAAGAAACAATACCTGAATGAAGTTTGATATCAGACAAGTTGCTTAACTCCCCGACAATAGAAGTGCGAGCACTGGCTGGCGTTGAAGAAGATGACATCATTGACTTACGATTGAGTCCAAATTCTGACAATTTGTTGGATTGAGCTGAAGTCGGAACAGTTAAACTGCCTGGCGGTACACCACTCGATTGTCGACGAATCTTTGGTGGCACATCTTTCTCATGGTTTAACATAAGCATTGGTATTGTTTCTTCTTTGTTCCCTAATATGGATATCAATCAAACAAAGCACTTATATAGAGAATTTAGTTAATCTCAGTTCATATCTTATACAGTATATAAGGCTGTCTATGGGAGGAAATGATTTATTTTCAAATAGAGTTCATGTAATTTAATTATTGTTGCGAATGTCACCAACTTTTCTGTTCAAAAGATTACTAAATATGTTCTTGAAAGAGAAATCTGTTGTCTAATGGAGCCCAACAATAATATGTGGCAATGTTTTTATGAATGTCGAAAGAAGTGCCGCTAATTTTGATTAATATTCCATCATTAGTCTTATAGGGCAACAGACATTGAATGTGATATAAAGAGTTGATCACCATTTTATGCGTTGAGAGAAGTGTATTTTACTCGAGTTAGAGAAATATCCTTTTTCTAACACTGGAATGCACTGCAATGCCATGCAATGCACCAAAAAGTCCATGTATTGATTTTATATTAACACTTACTGTAGAGAGAAATGTTCCTACTTTTTGGTATTTTGCTTTCTTGGAGTTAAGGTGTATTAGCCAGCAATAGGTTTAGTGAACAACTACTTTTGTTGCCTCTTTTCAACTCGAGTTATAGTTCGATCACTTTTATTTCAGACATTATGCTCTTTGTAAAGCCTGCCAACGCTGCCAACTCTCGCTCTATTTTCTGCTTCGAGAAGCTTAGACAAAGACCTTTCCCTTAAAGCTCTTTACTTTCTTTTCTGTCATTTTGAGCATTAATACAAAGCATGAAAGAATAATAATCTCAGAGATATAATAAACTTATATGAAGTAAACTATTTTCTTAGCAGATGTTTCTCTAACTGTCAGTTATGAATTACTTCCAAATATGACTTTAATTGCATATTAACTAATAATTGACAAAAACTTTCAATTTGATGCAAAAATTTGGTTCTTAGGGTCAGGTCAACCCCTTCTATCGATTAGATGAACAGATATTCTTCTTAATCAAATGAATAGATTTAGTTGCTTATCAGTGATGGACGACGCTCGAGGGTTTAGCTCAATATTCTCGAGCGCCGAGCATCAGAATTGAGAAAATTCAAACAATAAATAGCTTTTATGCACAATTGAATATCTTTAAACTTTAAAATCTAAACTATTCACTCAATTTTCTTCATTAAATCTCTTTAAAATTAGAGTCTGAAATTCAAAACTGGGTTTTACACTTAAAATCCACGAGGATTCGAGCCTCAGCGGGAGCCTCTCGAGCTCCGAACTTGTTCATCACTACTATTAATGGCTGTGAACCGTATAACTCAAGAAAGATATTATAATGTAAGATCACCTTATTATTGGCAAAGTATAAAATTGTTTATATTGATGAAGAATTTGTCTGTAGGCAATAGCGTCTTATTGACAAAAATTAAGCTCATTTTACGCTCATTCAATCAATGCATTAATATTTCATAACTCTATTTGTCTCGAAGCAAATTAAGCTTTTTTCATGTCGAATGGAGTGAATAATTATTGCAGTTTTACTGATTTGGTTATGCATTTGTTTTAAAATACCATTTGTGATGCCACTCATCTATTATTGAGAATGAAGTGAATAAAAGTAATTTGCAATACATTTCAAAAGAATCATTAATGCATATAATATGCAACTCATATTATGAGACCGAATAGCAATCATTTAAAATTGATATGTCTTATGCACAAATGGTCTGCAGATCAAGTACTGTAAAAGAGTACAATTTTTATTTTGAATTTTCCTAAAATATCAAAAGTTCAAGTCATAGAGAATAAAATTTTACTGCAAAGTATGGTTCGAGTCATCAATTTTGTTATGTTAATAAAAATTTTATTGAAAAGAGATAATAACAATTTATTATAGAATGTCAAGAAAATATTGAATATAAAAAACCAATTTTAGCTCAATTTTCCGAAATAAATTTGCTATAAGTTGGACATGGAATCAAAAAATCAAGTTTGAAAAAGGCAATTTCAAACAGTTTTTCTGCTGAGAGGCCCTCACGTGTTGTGGTCTCTTTGAATCGAGCATAAACATATTTCGCATTTTTCATGTCGGCTACTTTGAGGCGTCTTTTGTTTGGAAGTTTGTTTCGAACTGTACTTCCAGCACGAATCATGAATTGCGAGCACGTTTTTAATATCTACGTATTATAATGAGGTTGTCATTAGTGTGATCACCCCTCAGTCCAGGTTTCAAGTCAATAATACAAAACTGGATGTTGTTTCGTTAATTTACTCGGTCTTTATTCATAAACTGTTAGAAATTCTTTATCAAATACTTCAAAATTCTGTCTTATATTATACAAAACTATCCAATAACTCAAAATATAAGCAAAATTTTCATTAAAATTCAACTGGATTCTTGTATTTCATCAGCTATAGAATCATTATTAGTGTTAAAAATTTGATGGTTAGAGAAGACTTTTGAAAGAAATTAGTGACAAGTAGTGAAAAGTAGTGAAAGGTGACCCCTTTTGAAAATTTTGTCCTGTTTGGAAACTAGAAAAAGGTGGTGACCCTATTTGTCATTTACAACAAAAGTATTATTAGGATTCGCAATAGCAGTATTATGCGCGTGATTTGCAACAATACTGTGGACCATTCGTAAGCAAAAGATCGAAAAATGAAATATTAGATGCAAACAGTCTGGTTAAGATCACTTAAAAATAAAAAATTCGACTTTCGTCAGTAGATCGTAAAAGATAAACGAAAAACCATTACTTGCAATAGTTTTATAAGTTTTAATAAGTTTCGATGAACTTAAGATAAATATCATCGAAACTAAATAAATCGAGTGTAAATGCTTTTCAATAACATTTTTTTCTAGTAAATGCAATTTAAAATATATTATAAAATATATACAAATTGATAGACACTTGGTTTAAGAGACAATAAAAATAATTTTAGTCTTTGAAGCTTAAAATTGGGTGTCTTTTGAGAGTAAGATTCAAATCATAAATCATTTGCTTTTACCTGCATAAGCATTGACTCGGAATAATAAAATTGAGAAAGCATTTTATAACATGAATTTTTGCAAATAGTTATGAAGGGTTCTTATGATTTGACTCACAAAAGCATACTTTCTTACAGTAATTTGTAAAAAATATGTTTTGAATGTATATATAATGGAAACTAAATTCTTGAATAATATTACGATATGAAAGTTTTTGAATGAGACTGAAATAGTTTTTTACGTATAAATGAAACTAATAAATATGCAAAGTATACACGATATAATCCAGATTCAATCAAATTTGCCTTAAAACTTGGCAAAACTGATTATTATGCAAATGTAAGTCTTGCTTAAATAAAGAGACGAAGTGAAGGCGATTTCGTTGATTAAATCATTTGTTTAAATATATGCTGATTATACAGTTAGTCTTCAACTATTTAGTGATTTGACGAATCACAGCTTTGAATAAAAGCTCTCTACGAGTGTTCAGACTTTAATTAACTTATTTGGTTTATATTTGATGTTTAATGATTTGGTTTACATGAAACTGTAACAATACTTTGAAATATTCATAAATATAACTTAGAAACTGACTTTATTGCGAAAGCTGTAATCTATTAATAACTTTCCATTTTAGATAAGGCAATTGGGCGGTCTGTAACTCTATCACAAACTTCAAATGATGACTTTGAGTAATGAAAGTTCGATTCACATATACTCGATCACACAAAAAGGTAGGATAGCAAGTGGACTAATTCGAGAGGCATGTATCTGAGGGACCATTCAAATACCTATAAAAACAAAAGCACGTGTAGCGAACACACATGTTATGAAAAACAACCCCTAAAGCCTAAGAACTGGCTATCCATCACTTACTCCACTTGCTATCCTACCTTTTTATGTGATTGAGTGTACAATAATTGTTTGCCCATAAGAAAAGCATTGTAATGGAATTCCACTGGAGAAAGTAGAATACAAGAAACTATAATAATATCGAAATTAATCAATTGTTAATATCCAACTGTTGAGATTAATTCATTTATGAAAAAATTGATGTTTGTTTGCACAATCATTTGATACATAATGAAAGGTAAACAGAAAAACACTTCTTGATCATGAATAACACTCAACGAATATGATATCAATATTTATGGAAAAATCTATAAATTCTACTGAAACACATTTTTCCAAAATATGCTGTTTAGTGACTTTCGAGTGTCAGCTCGAGTTCACAGATTCAGTTGCAAAATAGTATTTATTTAGCCAAAAAACTCGAGTTTTCGAGGCTTCAATCGTAGTACTATTTGAGAATTATATATTCTTTTATGGATTTTATGATTCCAACCGTGTTATAAAAGTAAAACTTCATCATTAGATTATTTGCATTTTCATAGAGTTATAGAAGAGAAACCTTAAGAGAATAAAATGTATTTTTAGAGTTGAATTGATATCACAAGCTTTATATTAAGTTATCAGTTAAAGCATATTTGACTTTCAGTACAATGACATCTCTAAACCAATATTCTCATAATTATGAATACGACCAGTTATTTATTCATTTGGAAACTATATTAAAATTACGGAATTGAATCTGACATTTGAATTATATAATCAACTTAAAGAGAGAGTCTCGTTAGCTCTCGAATGAAGACATGAACTCTATTTAGTATACAATACATGAATCATTTCTAACAAGTGTTTAAAATGATATAATTATGATTAGAATTTTGTTGAGTAAATGATAACTAGACATGAAATGAAAACTAACCTATTTTTGGGCCGAGAGTATCCTTGGAAGCATTTTTTATTGCATTCGCTCTAACACCTCTGCCACCAATTGGCCCATCAGAACCCGTAATTCTTGAAGCACCGCCACGAGCCCCACCCCTCATACCCCCTCTCATGGGCCCTCTCATAGCTCGTGGCTGTTGCTCAGCAGGCAAGACTCTTCTTCTCTTTTTTGGCAGTTTAGCTCTTGCCTGAGTGTGCGAATAAAACATTGCAAAATTTGAAACAATAACAGGAACCGGCAATGCAATAGTCAATACACCGGCCAACGCACATAACGCTCCCACAAACATTCCCGCATAGGTCTTATCAAAAATATAAGTCAATTAATTAGCTTCAAGTTAATCATATGAGAAAGTGGTACCTTTGGTGCCATATCGCCTTAGTTGCAAAGGTCAAAAGTCAAATTGTAAAGATTAGTAACGGGATTAGTAAAGAGTAAGACTTACCGTAACCAACTGTGGTCATGGTTACTAATGCCCACCAAAGACCAAGCGGTATAGAATTGAAGTCATTTTCTGGGTTTGATTGAATACGTTCGGCATAATATACTAAACTGGCAAAGATCACAATTCCGAGCACCAAAAAGAACACCAATAGAATTAATTCTCCTGCACTAGCTTTGAAAGTCTGTATTAAAATTTTAAGTCCGGCCGAATGGCGGGTCAATTTAAATAACCTCATGATTCTGATAATTGAGAAAAACTCCAAAATGTCAGCGTTTTCGAGATGAGAATAAAACTTTTGTAAAATTAAGTCAATGTAAAACGAAAGCGTTGCTGTTATATCTATAACATTTACAGCACCTAAAAATTCAAATTTAATTCATTATTTCAAACTTATCTTCGATTATAAAAGTTATTCAATAGAAAACAAACTTTACAAATGAAAGTGAGAGAAGTTGTTTCTTGTTGTTAGTGAATAGGCTTATACTATGCATTAATAAAAACTTTTCTAAAACTTATTATAATACCTGTACTCAATCAATAAGGTTTATAGTGTGTAATCAAATATTAACAACTATAATAATAATTATGTTTCAAATTTCTTTCTTTATCTCAACTCCTAAAGAGATAATGATTAAAATCTCATAACTTAATGACTCAATAACTCATTCACACCGAACAAAACAAAACAAAACAATATTTTCCTAATAAAATCATTCATAAGGTAATCATTCATTAGTTTATCAGCAAATAAATACTTGCTTTTACTAATAATTTATTACTATTGAGTTTGTTTCCAAATAAAACTTTCCATTAAACCTTGACTTTGATTAATGAATAATTAAATTTTAAGTAACTTTATACAAATGTTTAGGCAAAGAGCAGATCTGCTGTGACTTTGAAATATAGTATTTAGAAAGAGTTAAGAGTATTGTTGAATAGATGAAAAGAAGAGTACCTTTAATGAAATTGATTTTACTGGGCGCTGATGTGAATCTTGTGGCGATCTCTATAGTAAACCAAGCATTACAAACACACTCGATGTAAAAGAAGGCCTCGTGTGGATTGGTTTGTGTCTTATCCAAAACCCATGCTTCTGAACTATTAGATGTTTTCACAGTCACATTCCTAATCATTGGTACCCTCATGTTTGGATGTGTTTTCAGACAAAATGACAATATTGACACACATATGAAAAATACTGACATAACGCCAATCACCTATTATGGAAATTGGAATGGAATGGAATATTACTGTCACATCAATAATATATTACACTAAATGAGACTTTAGTGGCATATATTTTATTGCATTCTGTTTGTCATTAGTTTTGTTACTAAGTTATTGATGAATCGTAGAAAAAATGCTACAAAAAATTCTACAAAAATCCACAATAAAATGACAATAAAAGAATAAAATGACAGAACAAATCCTATAATCAATATTCTTGAATTAAATTTGCATAAACTCTTTTGAATTGATAGCAACAAATTCTAAAGCACTTTCTTTTCTCTTAAATATTTATAACAAACTCTTTCTTCATATCTCTGAGGCTTGTCGTTGGCATTTGTCATTGATTTGACTCAATTGTTTGATAAGTTTATAATAACACCACACGATCTCGTTTGGCTTTATGAGACTTTTATGCTTAACATATGTATAGTTTTCAATTGAACTCAGCTTTACATTCATTACAGACAATAACATAAGTAAATTGATAGCCTCGAGATTCTTCGATTCTTAAATTCAAGTCAACCTGTTTAATATCTGTATCTATATGTAAATAAGTAAATATGTAAATAAGTTAAATGATGGAGAAAATTAAATATTTCCAATTAGAATCAAGTTCTCAATAGTAAACTCTAAAAATCATTATAACATATAACACATTATTCTGTATTTCATTTCGTTTTCATTGAATTTCAAATTTGAATCTTTCTTTCCATTCATTTGAATAATATTTTTATGTAACGGAATCTTTGATAACAAAAGCGAATAACAAATAAAATTTGGATTTTAAACTCATGTTTTTTGTGAACAATTTGTATTTTGAGAATATAAATAGAAAACTTGAAAAGAGATTGATTTGATTCTTATTGAAAGAGTTTAAAAATAGAAAGTGATTTGCAATAAGACAAAAGTTGTGAATTAAATGTGATAAACTGATTGAGACATTACTTTAGCAGCATTTGATGAGTAGGGCTCGTCAGAGAGTGACCATAACTTAGGTTTGAGCGTTTGCCAACACGAAAGTGTACCATTCAAATAGTCGTCTTCCATTCCAAACTTACGCGCTATTTCTTCATCACTAGGCTTTTCAGTATCCAAATCTAATCTATCGAGAACTGCAAGTGTTTCTTGAGTGTCCCGATGGGAGGTGTATGTCATCCAACAACAGGGTTCAACCTATCATCACATTTTAGGATAAATATTAGTTTTATTTAATTACAGTCAAAACATAGGATTACTTGATTGGAATCAAGACCCCAGAACTCTAGTTCTTCTTCAAATAGAGGACCGCATACATCAGTTGGATAGTGAAGCTTTCCTGTTCGGTAATAGTTGAGAATTTGCCCGAAAACGCCTTCAAAAGTTGAAAGTTGAGAGTTAGAAATGGAGGAGTCAGAGGAGGAGGGGTCAGAGGAGTCTTACCCGGATGCCTATCAAAGAAGTACTCATTCAAAACTGGATCATAGTTTGCGAGGGCTTCAGTTAGTCTCGATAGTCTGGTCGCCGGAATCTTCTTTAATGTAGCCTTTATAAGAACAATTTGCAAAATCACTATTCAATTTCATTAGTTTTTTCTTGAATAATGGAATCGGGACAGGATATGAACCGAAACCATCTCAACTCACAATAACAATTTATGCTTCAGATCATACTGTAATGCATTGAGTTATTGAAGCAATTTATGTTGTTTTGCTACTTATATCTAATACAGGAAATACTTCCGAATTTGTACAATTTAGGTGATGGTCTACTCAATAAGACGCTGAGCCAACCATTTTCATGGTCTCAAAAATACATATCATAGTCAGATAACTTTTTCATTTTGACCCTATGTGTCCATCATTCATGGTTTTTGATATAAAAATTTATTTGGGATTTTTTCATAATGAGCTCTATTTACAATAATTTTGAAAAATTCATTTAAATCACAAAAATGTTATAGTTTTCGTAATCAATAATGTGTAACCTTTTGGCTAAAAATACAATGCAGTTGTCTTATGCAGTTTTAGTTTTGTTTATAGTAACTTACGTTAAGTTTGTTTTACAAATTAAAAATGAAGCTGTAAGAGACAGCAATTTGTTAGTAATAATTTGATGCACAAAAACAGCTCAAATATTAATTATGATATCATTTCTGGTCTTTGTCTCACGAGTTATATCAAGCATACCATACGATAAAGCAATTATTCAAATGGAAATTCTAAAAAACTTGGGGTTAGCACAGGATTGCTATTAAAAATAACTCTTCTTCGTAATTAAAACTATTTCAAACATAGGGTTATTTTAGGCTTTGGATCGCTTTTTGAATTGCAAATCATGCACTCAACACAACTGAATTTAAATACTGTATATTTAATAATTAACAGCGCTTTGAATGGAAGTAATTTATTATATTATTTAATGTTTTTTAGGAGATATGATTTTTACAGCTTTAGGCTCTCTATTATATTCTGGTTGTGATAAATTGAAAGTTGAATCAATTCAATAGTACAAGAAGTTAAACAAACCATAAGGAAATCATAATCATAATGAAATACTAGATAATTGATATCATTTACACTTATGACCTGTTGGGTAACTGAATGGTGAGTCCAAACTTAGTTCTTGTGATAAATCTTAAGAAGCTCCACAAAATTTATGGCTTTATTACTCGCTTTTATGGTCTATTTTATTTATTTTTAAGCCTTTTGAGATGCATCGAGATATAGTTTGTATAGCGGAGTATCAACACAAAAATCCATCAATTTTAGTATTTTTGTGCTGTTCGCTGAACCATAATTTAAGTAATGTTTTCTCTTGAACTCTCTTATATCTGTGAAAATTATTCAATTTCACTTCAAACAAATCATGTATACAAACATTTATATCAATTATTTCGTTTATGATACTCTTCAAAAGATTGGTTTAACTCAAAAATAGTCATTATGAAAATATTCAATTCTCAGAATCTGGGTTTACAGTCCAACCCCGTTATAGTGAACGATTGCTTGAGAACATATCACTCAATACTGAGAAATTTAGAGGGAATCCCGGTTATAGTGAACGCACCGACCCATTCACTATAAGCGGGATGGACTGTACTATATATAATGGATTTAAATATATGTATACCTTATATGTTTCGTGACGAATGCCGCCAACATTAAGGACTACTCTATTTTCTGCATCAACGTTTATATTCTGCATGACTTTTGTTACGTTTGTTACATAATATTATAATATATTAGATGTGATGAACTATGATATGAAGCATCACTTGCAAAAACCATCGAATTAGACATCGCAAAAGTGTGATGCAGTGCTGGGGCGATGAGTAAACCAAAACAATGTATGAAAATCAGAATCCACCGCATCATACGTTGAATCAGCTCTCGAGCATGTCGATGATGGAGACAAAGCAACTTTTATTCCTTTTTGTCATTGTCATTACCAATATCTGAAAATCAAATCAAAAATAGCATAAGTGTTCAAATAAACAACTTCTCTATGTTCTAATGCCTGACTATTCATATTGATTTACAGAAATGTCATATACAGTATTGTAATTTGAAAAGCTTTCATTCATATGAA
>JAQFZT010001871.1:0-13350 GCA_034696325.1 Camisiidae sp. | reverse complement strand
AAGATTAATAAATATTTGATTTCGCAAACTTTTACTTCACTCTCTTTCTACCCCTCTTTCTCTCCTTCTAATTGTATGGATGACGTGTTTAGTGAAGAAAGTATAATATGTACTAATGAATGAATGAACTATTTGTTGAATGAGTGATTTTAGCTAAACTTTTGATTATAAATGTGGAGATGTTTGTGACCTGTCTATTGCTGTGAATTGGATTTTTATAAAAAATCAAAATGTTGTTCGTTATATCGTACCGAAAGCATGTTTTGATTTTATATTTATTTAAATTAAATGAAAAATTGTGAGTTAGACTTAAATAATTATGAATAAATTCTTATGAATAGATATCATAAATTATAAGTCATTTTTGTTTTGATAAAAGTCTCAAAAAATTTCTGAGACTATAAACAAAAATTACTTATAAGTTAAGTTATCTATTCATAAGTTTTTATTCATAATTATTTAATTCATTGTAACTTTTTTAACAATTTTATTTGTATTCAATATAAGTTTCACAATAAAAACATTTTATTTATTCAAAATTTGGCGGCTTTTGATTTCAAGATTTCATTTTATGCTAAATTTAGATAATTTAAAAGCAGTAATTTTTAAATACATAAATATACTTAAATTTCAATGAAAAATTACCTAAATTTGATGGGTAATTTTATACATAATTTTTACTTATTTTTTTACATATAATTTATCTAAAGAAGATTGTTTGGGGATGATCCTTAATGATTTTAAAGTTAGATATAGTGTTGGCCTCCCGGGAGGTTTTACTTCCTCAATACGTCCTTCACGAAGCCATGTTTCGCCAATTCTCCGGACAGTTTTGGGATCACAACCCACTCGAAAACCTATTTCTCGTTGACTAACATTTTGTGCCAGTAGCAAAATAATTGTAGTACTTTGTCTAATTGGCAAAACCATTGTTTATTTTTATTGATATACGTATAACACGTGCTTCTGTTTATTAATTAATGAGTTTTTAATGTGTAATTATGCTATTTTTACTACCAATAAGTATTGTAAAAAAGCACTTTTTGGGGGACCAAAGCATAGGCATTGTTTAAAATAGCGAGTTTACATGGAAATTGTTTCTCTTCGTTGGCAAATTTAGATATGATCCGTTTGGTTTATAAAATATTACAATTGTAACCATTACACATATCCAAACACAATAATCAAAAGGTTCAAGAATTAACTTTAAATTTGATTTCACTTCCGGATAAGGAGTAATAAATGTCACTGAACTTATTGTGTGCGGATTTGTGAAAGTGACAACTTCTGATTTTCTCATTAATTGAGTTCAGAAAATCCAAGATCAGCTCCCTGTAATTTTTTTGTGAATAAATTAAAAAATCGTAATTCAATTGTTAAAATGAATTTCTAACCAGGTTCAAAAGAAGATTTTTATAAATAATAAATATATTCTTGATGATTATTGTTCATAATATAGTAAAAACAAAAATAGTGATAAAATAAGTTTTTACAATAATTGAATAATTGAATTCATTACTATTTTTTTTTTACTTTCTATTGGCTATACTCAAATAATCTATTAATCTATTTGCTTATATAGAATAATGAATATTTCAATAAATTTTTGAACCTTTGAAACTATTTCACTAAAAATACCATTCCATGGATTGTTGGGCAAAAGTATCTCCCATTCTTGGTTGCAGTCAATTATTGCAAATGTGAAAATAAAATATTTACTCGTAGCTATTATGACCTCCTTTAAATACCTGTGTTTTGGTCAAAATCGTAGGAAACAAAGGGTGGCTACTTAAAGAGAAAGGAAATAGAAATTAAATTTTTTTGTTGGTATTCGTGGTCTTATTCATTGAATTGTTCTTATTATTGATAAATTAAATATTTAATTGTTTAGATTGACTATAAACTCTTTTTATCGAATAAAATTTCCAAAATAACTAATAATTATTTTTCTAATTATGTATTTTTAGTACAAACTCATTAGTTGCTACGCGAAGAAGCTTTCCTCTCAAATCTAATGTTGATGACATTAATAAGATGAATAAACTAGTCTAATTTTTGAATCTAATATAGCTAAATTATTTTTAAAAATTTATCGAATAAGCTATACAAACACTTTTTACTTCACATCACTTCAATAAATATGTTAATTTATACTAGTCGAATCAAACGTTTGATATTTTGAAGGAAAAAACAAATTGCTATCAATTCATCTTTTTTCTCATATATACGATGAATATTTGATTTATGTTTTAACCCGTATTTAATAACTATTTCTTTGTTATCTACTTGTTTTGTTATTGATTGCTATGTATTTGGTATTATGTTCTGAAACTATCGTTCACAATTAGCGGGGATTCACTATAAATGGGAAGGACTGTATTTCGAAATTTCGAGTCTCGATCGAGGGAACATCGAGACACATTCGAGTCTCGAAATTGATTTCTGTGAATTTTAACATGGTATTCCAGAAAATTTTTAAACTAAAAATCTAATTTTTGAAGATTTAATACTGAATTAAAATTTAATTTGAAATTACTAAACCACAATTAGTCATTAAACTCGTATTTTTAATTAAAAATCGCAAGCACTTAATGTTTTCAGATTAAAATATAAGACAATGTCAGGTTAAACATTAAGAATTGAACGATTTTAATGCTTTAAAAAATTAAGTTCTTAATGTTTTAATAAATTCGAGAAATAGTCGAGACACGATCGAGACTCGAAAGAAAATTATTTTCGAGACTCGAGAATCTCATTTCCCGAAAATACCGGCCACTAATTATTTCATTCATTATACTTATGAAATAAATGGTTTTTGTATTTATTATTTTGCAATCAAAAAACTTTTGTTGCAAAAGAATCAATAAGCTTTTTCATATATTTTTATTTATATAATGGAATGGATCAATTTGTTTGTATCATTAAGGATGTGAATTCAATGTAAACACATCCTTTTTACTTTGTATAGTTACAGGTAAATGAATCGAGCACATTTATTAAAATATATACTTTATTGTAATACATCTTTAAGTCTTTATAATATAAAAAGCTGTCTTATACTGAAGTATATATTTTATTTTAGCGAAATATGCTTTATTCACTTACTCGCAACTGTATGCACTTTAAATGTAGTTCTTTCTTAAGTAAATATTGTATGAACTTGATTATGAAGCCGAGTTTATTTGAAAAATTCGATATTCAACTACAAGTACAATCGGACAAAAAAGTATACGTCAAAATGTGCGCTTAAAAAACAATAAAAGCCAATAAGAGATGAACCAAATAAGGGAAAGATTGAATAAATAATAAAGTTTATAAAAGTTTTCATAATCTTAATTACTTAAATATTAAAGTGATCCCTAAGTATGTTAGGCGCGAAAAAGTGATATTTGACGTATACTTTTTTGTCCGATTGTACCAATAAATTTAGAAAACGCTTCAACTTTTTTTGATTGAAGCAAATCGATCTGTCTGATCATTTATTTTATGCTAAATAAATTGTTACATTTTTTAGTGTTTGTCACTCATCCGAACATACATTTTCACGAAGTTTTAAAATATTGGAATACATTATCATTTATAAAATGTGTTTAGAGGAAAAGTGCACTGTATATATAGAGTGAATGTTGTTGATCATTTGTATGATACTATGAAGATAAAAAATAATCTTATTAGTAAACTATACTCATTTTTTGACTAAAAATTTTTGGAATTGTTACAAATTTTAAAAATTCATTAATTTGTTCATATTCAAATTAAATGAATTTAAACCATGAATTTCTAAAGAATAAGAGATTATAAAAAGAATCGAGTTACGCGTTTTTCAAGCTCCGCATTTTAAAAAATATTGAAAAGTTGATTTTTTAAGAGGATTTAATTGGTCAATTAGGGCTTTGCTACATTAAAACTTTAAAATTTCAATTGTAAAATCTACAACAATTTTTATTCAGCTTAGCAACTGACCTAAAGTTCCAAGTTTCAAAATTTTTTTATCTCAATATAAAATCTAAAAAATTAGATTAAAGTTAATTTATTTTCTGAAATGAGTATCAAATACTGTAAAATATTAAAAATTATGGAAATCAAATACGAGACGTTTTCCAAAAAAGAATCCAAGATCAGACACCTACCACTGATTATTTTTCAAATTTGAAAAAAAAATTAATAATGTACTGTATAATGAAATCATACTGAATTATAAAATTTGTAAGTTTTGTGAGAAATCATTTCCTTTGTGGGATGTCTGATCATAATACTTCTCTATGTGATAATTCCCAATTAAATCACTTACAAATTTCATATTATAAGAGTGTAAAATTGCTTTATTCATATTCTTAAGTGAAATTAGAAGTAGATTACATCATTTCATAAAATTATTTATTAATATTTATCTTCAATAAATGACTCAAGTGATTCAAAATACTCTATAATGTTTGCATACAAAAGTGCTTTTCTGTTAATTGAATATCGGAAAAAAATATTTTTACATCTAATGTATTGTTCTGCATATGAATATCTTTTTAGATGAAGCATTCCTAGAACTAACTCATTTTCAAAGTCTTTCTTGAATGCTTTATTTGTTTTTGATGAAAAAGTTTGTAAAACCAGAGTGTATAAAATGAATTTTTTTAAAATGACCTATTATAGTTATTTTTGTGAAAAATAATCAAATTCAATGTTTTATTCCGTTGTTTAATTTTTTATTCGGCAAAATATTTTATGAGTAAGAAAAACTTGTTGAAAAAAGTTACAAACATTTAACTGAACTAAACTAAAACTAAACTGTGTTAAGCAATAAATTCTAATATATTCACAATTAACGCTACTTTTCTCTTAAAAAATGACTTATCAATCTGTGAATATTTCTTTTACTCATCTCAAGCAACTATAATTTTCTTAAAGAAAAGATCCACCTTTTTCTCCTAGAAATTTTATAGATTTCATTTAGGTTTTCATTGAAATCCAAGCATTCGATGAGTCAAAAACTAAAATAGTATTAAAATTTTTGAATTATGGATGGAATGAAAATTTTTATTTATTTTTAGAATAATGAGTTCTTTGTCATTAAAATAAAGCCTCATATCTTTATTCTCAATAGTTAATGAAAGCTTGATCACTATCTCTTTGATCAGAAATAGATAAATAGATAATAGATCTGTATAAGATAGCATTTATAACAAATTTGAGAACAAATTAGTTTGAGGCAAACTTTTCCAAATAGATGTTCATATACTAATAGTATAAAAAGATATACTCATATCATAATCTTTGTCATTAATGTAAGTGTGAAAAATTTTATTAACATTCAATCAACAAGTTCAATCTTATTTCAGCCATTTACTTGATAACTCGTAAATAAAATTTGATAGACTGGTAAATTTTTTTTGCGAAATAACAAAATTTCTATTGATTAATATAACATATTCATTGAAGTGATGTGAAGATTATATAATTTTATAAAAAGAAGGAAAGTGCTTACGTAGTATATCAATAAATAAACTTAATAATTGAGCTATATAAGCTTTAAAAATTTTAAAAATTCATTCATGTTATTGATGTCATCAATATTAAATTTGAGAGGAAAGCTTCTTCGGATAGCAACTAATGAGGTTGTGCTAAGAATACATAATGAAAAAATACTTATTAGTTATTTTTGAAATCTTATTAAATTAGAAAAGCTCAGAGTCAAAACTGTATAAATAAAAATTGAATGTAACAACTAATTAATTAAATGAGAAAATTTATACTAAATGAAATAATTGATGATTTAAACTTAATTTCTTTTAAAGAACCGACCCTTTGTATACTTGGATTATGAAACGAGTACTAAGACTTGGGTATTAAATGAAGGCATTGAAGTGGATATTATTATGGCTTTAAGTAAATATTTTAATTTCACTTTTGCAATAATAAACTGCAATAAAGAATGGGGAACACAATTGCCCAACAATTCGTGGAGTGGTATTATTGGCCAATTAGTTTCAAAGGTTTGAAAGCAGATTAAGCAATTCATAATTAAATTAAATGAATTTAAACCAGGACTTTTCTCAAATAAATAAACTAGAAAGAATAACTTATAATTACATTAGACTTTGTATGAATGTGTGTTTTGTTCAGACTGACACAAGGTCTTGACCTTATGGGGGAAGATTGATTCCACAAATTCTTGAAATTTTGAGGAGAGTTGAGGGACCATAAAACTCTTTGTTTTTGAATGACAATTTTTTGCCAGATAAATTTTCCACCTAAAATTTTTGAACAAAAACTTTTTTTCACTCAAATATATATACTATTGACCCTTTAATTGAGATAAAGCAAAAGAGAAACCAGATTTTCCTTTTCCAGTAAATTGAGACGAAAGTACGATTTTTCAGTGAAATTGAAAAAATGAAGGGGAACCAGAGGATACTATTTTAGCAAACTTGAAAAAATAAAAGCGGGACCAAATGAAACTTTTTTCAGTAAAAGTATTAAAAAAGCAAAGGTACAATTTTTCAATATTCAAAAGGCTTTGGGGTTCTGTTACAGGCAAACTCCTAGTGTATTCCAGGCTGATTTTGTTTCACATTATATTTGAACCATAGAAACTAAAGCCCTGTTTGCCTTCTTAATTTAGACTAGTCTACGTAGATAAATGAGCGTAGATATGAAGGCAAACGAGTCTACGGTTATACTAAATAAGATGAGCTGAGGACCTCGTCTACGTAGACTTGTTTAGGTAGATATAGAAGGCAAACGTATCTACATAGATAAATATACCAAAATCTACTGAACACTTGAAGTTTAATTTATCTATTTTAACTTTAGTATAAGCGTAGATATTTTACTTGCCGAACGCAAGCTATCTCAGCTTGTCTACGTAGACTAGTCTAAATTAAGAAGGCAAACAGGGCTTAAGAGACATTTAACATTCTTATACAAGTTGAATAAAACCGTCCGATCTGTGACAACATGTCACATGTTCTGGCCACTGAGCTCTGGAACTGGAACTGTCAAACTTGTCTAAATGTGAATATTTTTAGATATTAACAGCTTTGACCCGCTGCTACGCAACTTATATTATATTGAAATTATTTTTATTCTTTACATAACTTTTATACGAGAATTAAATCACATAATTAAGCGAGTATATAAATCATTAGAATCTAATCTTTTCTTGAATGAAAAGTGCGCGTAATTTGCAATAATGAGTTTTGATTTTTCTATAAGTAAGAAATAGAATAACAATAGTGCTATAGAACGCGCTAATTTACGTTATTGAAGATGGACACCACAGTACAAGATTTTTTACTTATATAGATTCTTACTTTAGATGTCATATAGTAAGAAGTGTATAAAATATTGTTGACTGACACTACTATTATATGAGATAAAATAATATCCAAAATACATAATATATAGATAATAATAGACAAGTTTGACTCTCAATAGCTCAGTGGTCAGAGCATGGTAAATGTAATCATAAAAGTCTGGGTTCGATTACCGGATCGGACGACTTTCTTTTCTATTTGTATAAGAGTGTAAAATGCCTCTTAGTTTCGTTGCTTCAAATATAAAGTGAAGCAAAACATATAACATTGGTGTACTTTAACTTTACTTAAATAAGAATATTTAAAAAATTTAGACTTTATATTACATTTTTTGCTTTTTTAAGAATAATATGATTATAAAATAATTAACTAAAAATTTACAGAAAGCTGATCTTGGATTTTCTGCACTCTCAATTACTGAGAAACGATCACAAGTTGTTTCTTTCTCAAATCCACATACAATTAGTTCACTGACATTCATTACTCCTAATCCTATAGCAAAATCTAATTTAAAGTTAATCCTTGAACCTTTCGATTATTATGTTTGGATGTGTGTAATCGCAACAATTGTGATCAGTTTATTAACCAAATGGATCATATCTCGATTCACCAATGAAGAGAAACTGTTTACCACTTTGTTAAGGATACAGCTAAATATTCCGCTATATCTAACTTTAAAATCATTAAAGATACTAATGATAATTTTGATTTTCGGACAGCTAATATTAACACTGAGTTATGGTGGACGTCTTTACTCAATAATGACAGTCCCATCATATATGAAAACTATTGATACACTGGAAGAGTTAGCATTTGCTCAAAACAACGGTAGGATTCAAGTGATTGCAGGAGAAGGCACATCGATTTTGGATTTATTCAAAGTATAATAAATTGAAATTACAAAAACCTGAATAATAAATTTAAATAGTACAGTTTCTCTCAAATAGAAAGGTTTGAATATTAAAAATATCTTTCAGTCAACAATAATAAAAATTATTTATCATTGAATAGAAATGAAAATTTTTAATGAAAAGCTCCATTACTTTAAAGCAGGTTTACCAGGATGGAATTCTCCAAAAATTATTTTCCAATTAGATAGAAAATTATATTAATTCCCTTTTTAGAGATCTTATTGAATATCCCGTTATTATCATTTTAGCTGATATATTAATTGTTAATGATTTATATTTCTAATTTGAAGAAAAATTTTTTATGAATTTTTTTTGCTTAAACTACCCTTTATTCGCCCTTTGGATTTTTGTTCAGAAATGGTCATCTTGCTTTGTTCATGGTCAACTTAAAATTTGATAATAACTTCTATCTAATGAATTGATCCCTGATCAAATGTCATAATGCTTGTGCTAATCTCTTCTTTATATGAACCATATATAATTCATAAAGATATTTTTTGCATCACGAAATTTTCAATGTTTCTTGAGTGATTTATTGAATTTTAAAGAAATATACTTGATTAATGAAATTCTTACTTAATAAAAACATTCTCTAAATAAGAATAATCTTATATTGCACTCAAATAGAAATCAAATTTCGGAGTTTTTAAAGAAATTGGAGTATTTATAAAACCAGTTGAATCACTAAAGAAAGGTCTGGATTTAATTGTAAACTCATCGAAAGCATTTGCTTATATATCAATAAGAGATCATTTGAATTATGAATTGCAAAGAATTGGGGAAAAATCATTTTATATGCCGCCAAAAAGTGATGGATCAACAATTAAAATAGATTTCATTTCAATTGCAATGCAAAAAAAATTTAAGTTCAAGAAAGAATTTAATTATTTGTGAGTAAACGATTTGAGCATTTATTTAAAGAATATTCAAATATACATTTTTAAATTCAGTATTTCAGGTCTTATTAATGGAGGTTTCATTGATTATTGGAAACTTTTAATTAACAGAAAATTTGGGAAAAATAAAAGCGTAGTTTCTTCAGATCAGTGCATATATCGAGAAGATACATATTATGAAAATATACATTTAAATCAATTACAAAGTGCTCTTTATATGTTTATTATTGGATTTATAGTTTCATTCTCATTATTTTTAGCGGAGTTTTTTATGAGTTTCAATTTTTTTGAATATTTTCTAATATTTTTGACATCGAAATTCATAAACTTTGATCAATAATAATTAGAGCTGTCACATGAATTTATTTATTTTGGAGTTATATGTACTATTATATGCATACAATTAATTTAAAAATGCATAAAAAAGCAAAATACGCACTTTTAAATAAAATAAAATTCAATATATAGCTAATACTCTTAATAAAACTAATTTTTCAATCAATTTATTGTAATATTAAGCAGGATTTAATATAACTTATTTGCAAAAATATGTAAAATTTAACATGTTCTCTAAATTATGGAATGAATTTTGTTATAAAATTTTGAAATTAGTTAACTTATATCTCTATATCAAAATCATAACTTGATGGAGATTTTAATTACATGTAATTATTTATTATTGGATATAAGTACTGATATAATAAATACAGAAAACATTAGATATTATGTTGGATCAATTGAGCCAAACATTATTGTTTAGTACAGTAACATATTTAAATCCATGCAATTGAATTCAATCATCAATTTGATAAGACTTATCAATTTGTTAAATACTGGTTATCACGAATTGAATTTAATGAAAAACTAATGACATGTTATTATAACTTATAAGTCATTTTATAAATACTGTAAATGAAAGTCAATCATTGTCTCTTCCAATGAAAGCATGTTTTGATTCAGATATTTATGTGAATTAATTGAGTTTAGGATGAAATAACTGTGACGCGTTATTATAAAAAGATTTATGAATAATTAAAGATTGTAATTTCAAATATTAATTCAATATAATTCACATAAATATCTCAATCAAAACATGCTTTCATTCACAGACAATCACTGACTTTCACTTATTTATAAAATGATATCATTAGTAATGAAAACTAGTCATTAGTATTTCATTAGATTCAATTCGTGATACCAGTATTTTAAAAATTTATTAGTCTTATTAAATTGACGATTGAGTTCAATTGCATGGATTTAAAAATGTTACTGTGCTTTTAAATGATTGCAATATTTTATCGTTATATAATTATTATAAAATCTTATAAAAACTTTTGATAATTTTCTGTTATTTCAATAATTCTGCATTTTCAGGTGTTTAAATTGAAGTATCTATTTGTAATCATAACAGTTGTTCAGTTCGTTATATTAAAAGAGTTATTGACAATTTATGCAAAAAAATTCACAATGTTGACTAGAGATCAGATCATTCTTGACACTTTGTTGCACCGAAGCTATATAAAAAAGTCTTTCAACTGAAAGCTAACTTTCAATAAATATTAATAACACCTATTGTAAAAAGACAGTTAAAAGACACTTTTTTACACAGCTTTAGTGCAACAGCGTTTCAAGAATGATCTGATCCCTAGTCTACACTTGCTTTTTTTTAAACTTTCTCCGATATTTTAATGATATATACTTTCTTACATAGCAAATTGTATTGATAGTCTTTATTATAAAATAAGACTCATTGAGAAAGTTAAAAATTTCGAAAAGACCTTAAATAATAATCAGTGCAATCCACTGATAAGACATGAAACCTCATAAGACTCATAGTAAAAAAATGCTTCTGAGTTCTACTTTTATAACTATTGTTTCAAATCTTGCATTCATACATTCCATTTACATCCATATTCAGCACTGTACTCTTGAAATTTGATACTTATCCACACATCAGTAAGTCTAGCTATTGTGTACATGTAAAATTGCATTTTAACTGGCAATGTCCATTTGGGCTACATTTGATTACCATAGAACCTTAAAACGCTCTTTGGGTATAAAAAATAAGTTTAAGTGACAATTTTAAAATTTTGTAATTAAATGTAAATACTTTTAAAAAATTAAAATTTATATTTGCTTATTCCCCTTTTTTGTACAAATTGAACTGTTTTTTGCTTTTCAACATCAATCTCGTAAATTTAGTCTATTTATAAGGTTTTGATAATTATTTTCTTTATATCTAATGCCAAACAGGTGTTAATAATAAAAGTATTAAAACTTTACATTTGAGCCAAAAATAATTTTATCTCAGCCAAAAACACCTGTTTGGCATTAGATTTGAAGAACTTAATTATTCACTAAATATATTTATTTTATTTTATTTTATTATTTTAAATCAAAAGAATAACTAAAATTCAATAAATAAAAATAACCAATTTTTTTGCTCAAAGAGTTCTTTAGTTTCAAAAAGTTAGTCCAAATAGACATTGCCAGTAAAAATGCAATTTAGCATGTACACAATAGCTAGGCTTACGTGTGAATAAGTATAAAATTTCAAGAGTGTAATTATCTATTGATTTAAATGTTGATGTGTTTCTATTCACTTGTTTGAATGAAAAATTTAACGAAACGAATAACATGTCATCAACAATGATATAATAATTAATAAGGTAGTTCATCACATGAATTTTCTAAGAAAAATATACGACTAAACTTTTCTATACAAAATTTCTTCTTTGTATACAAGTTATTACTAATAACTTATTAGCAAATTCTTTTCGAAATTATATATTGAATTAACTTTTCTATAGTTGAAGAGTTTATTTGATAAATCGATATTTTATTATAAATACAAATTAGTTTTGATAACTACTTCAATTATAATAATTGAATGAACAAATTCGTTAAACATATATTCATACTAAATAAATTCTTAGAATTTTTGTTATAAGTTTTAACTCATCAAACCAGACTCTTTGCAATGTTTTTAAGTCCTTAAATTCATTAAAATTTGTGGAATGTGTTTGGAGAGAATATCAACTATAAATAAATAGTGAATATATTTTAAGTATTTATAGTGTACTAGGAATATATTAAAATTCATACTGCCCCAAGGTAGGGGTGTGCCTAGGGTATACACCATCCTGAAACTTTTCGGAAACTAAAAAAGTATACTTTGGTCCCCCTTTGCTTTTTCAAAGTTTAAAATAAGTTATGAATTAAATACTTTTTAATTCTTTTATTATCAATAAAAAAGTAATCTATAGTACTAAAATAATTAGATCAGTGTAGTGATGTCCGTTCGTCTGCCCCAAAGGTCGGTGGTTCGAGACCCAGTGGTCCAAAACTTTTGGTAATTTAAATTTTTTTCTTCTTTTTTCTTTTTTAAGTCATATAAAGAAAGAAGTTGATTTCAATTCAAATAAAAGTTGCGAACCAACGGGAACGGCTAGTTTTGCAGAAAAAAGATTTGCGGGAAAATTTTTTGAAAAAAATTGACTGGAAAATTATTTCGTGAGAAAATTGTCATTCAAAATCGAAGAGTTTTTGATCCCCTTTCAAATTTTGAGAAATCCTGAAATGGCACTCTCTCTAAAGATCTCGACCTTGTAGCAGTCTGTTTAAATCTTAAGTTATATATTTTTTAAGTAATACAATTCCCTGATGAAGATATCTTGAGATATCGAAAGCGCTCGGATTTAATACTTTAACATTTTTTAAATTAATAATTTTAATAAACATTTTCACTAAGTCCAGAGTTCAAGAATTATTCAACTATTTTTAGTATAGTTATATTGATATTTGGAAATAATCACTTGTGAATAAAATTTTATAGAACTTTCTAAATAAGTTATTTGTTTATTAGAGAATAGAGAAAAGCCTAAAAATCATAGCCCAAACTCTGTTTCAAGTCTGAAGAAAATACTACTCAACACACAGTTCTAACAAATGTATAGTAAAGTTTACGTTCAACTCATTACTCTGTATAATTATTGGTAATATTCATGACTTTTCTAATCAGTTGATGTTTTATTTATATACATGTATTCCTTCAATAACAATATTTCCAATGAATCAGATCTAATCGTAACATAAAAAGATTTGTTTGATATCTCAACTCAGTCCTGCACCGAAGTGATTGAACTCCATATTGAATCTGTACAGAAGTTTTCATATGTGTATTCCAATTGATCTCTTAGTAAATGAGATAAGAATTAGAATACTTTGATATCT
>JAQFZT010001870.1:0-13351 GCA_034696325.1 Camisiidae sp. | reverse complement strand
AAGTCTTATATGATTTTTTCTCCATTAGGATTAAAACTTTTTCAACTTATCTAACTATTAAATCATGGCTTAATATAAATTGAATTTCATATTTCATAAAACTATTTTCTCGATAATTCATTTTTCATGTTTGAATGATTGTATTTCTTTGATTTTACCTATCATTGGATCAGAATATTGGGCATAAATAATACATCTTTTTCAAAGAGAAGCCTTTGAGTAAAAATAAACTTACTTTATATTCAGCAAAATTTGCTTTTTCTCTTTACATTCAAAAAAGGATTTTAAATAGAAGTTGAAAAAGAACTTTAAAAAAGTTTTCATGATTTACTTATAACTCACTCCCGAAGCAGATCATACATATACTGAAATCAAATTTATCATATCTAATGTGAAAAATTTAATTTTTATTTATTTTTTTCTTTACTTTTAAGGCTCTTTCACTCTCGTAGAAAAGATAACTTTCTTGGAGTGAAAAATTGAGAAAAAGATAGTAAAAAATGTCCATTTCCTCTAAAAAAACTTCATTCAATAATGACTTGGAATACTTGTGTTACAATCTTTAAAACTTTCATTTCTTTATCACATAAAAAATATTTTTTATCGCAACAAAACTAGAAAAAAACATTTGCAACAAAAGAATGAGATGTTTCTCTTTATTATTCACCAAAAAATTCGTACTTCTGATACAATTTTTCTTATTTGTCATGAAAGTATACTTCAAAATAGTTTTCACCTTTACCTTTATCTCTTTTATTTGATTTTTCATTCATGTAATCCTACTTTCAATAGTTCCGATTCAAAGCATATGTTTCGGCTGATAATTTCACTGAATATTATCTATATTAAGAAAATATTAGAACTTTATTAAAGTTTTTTTCCACTCTAATAGAAATCTCAATCTTTAATATAATATATCTGTAAATTTTCTCTATTTAATTGATTGCATAACTTATTCATATTACAGAAAATAATGACTTTTATTTCTATAACTAATGGATTTTCTTTGAAATTAATATTAAAATCGTAACAATTGAGGAATAATTACTCAAAAGATGAAATTTAATAAACAAATCTTTATTATTAATTACTTTTCTATATACAAACCAACTTTTAATTCATTCAATAGAAGAGATGAATTGATATCAATATTAAATAAGACTTGAACTCATGAATTCATTTATTAAAATTAATCTTTGGTTTAATTAAATTCCTTTATTAGATATCTATTATAAAATTACTCAATACTTATGAGAAAATCCGTAATTTTTTTTAATAATAATAAAATTATATAATTAATTATCTTATGACTCGTTCGGGTCTCGAAATTGATATTTAGAACTTTTATCCTTGTATTTGATAGTTATTTCAGGATATTTATTGACTTCTTATTCAATTTTTGAGGTTTTGAGAGAAACAAAAATTATTTCGAAATTTTAGAACTAAATTTAGTCAATAAACTCATATTTTTAATTATAAATTACAAACACTTCGATAGTTAATGTTTTTAAAACTATGAATGTAACTAAACATTTAAAAATTAACAATTAAATGCTTTAAAACTATACCGAATTTTCATTTTTTTAAAATCTGAAACTTGAGAAGTAGTCGAGACCCGAGACTCGAGAAGTTAATATCTCAAAAATATCCACCACTAGTAATGTTTAATATAATAACTTCAACAGATTGTATAGAAATGATGTGTCAAGAAATTAAATTTTAAGACTTAATTCCACTTCAATAAGGGCTGACTCAGAATATTCTTATCGAAAATATATTTAAAAAGGTCTGAAATATTGCAAATATCTCAAGTATTGAGCATTATTGACGTTCATTCATGTTGTATATGAGATAAGTCTAGATAAAAAAGAAAACTTTTTCCTCTCCTTATTTACAATGACAAGTATTAGTATTATTATTATATTCCTTATATGAGTGGTACTCAAAAATGGTTACCTATTGTTGATTTTTCTCTCCTAAGATCTAATCCAATCATAAAAATTCATCTCAACATCACTTTTGCTTAAGATAAATATCGTAAAAAAGTATTATATTGTATAAGAAAATTTATATTAAAGTCAACCCGAATACTGATAGGAATAATAGATTCCTGTGAAACAAAAATCATTTAATCGTTAGTATACTTATTGAATGAATTCAGTCATTAATTGTAAAAAACAAAGAGTTTTCAAATTATAAAATTGACTAAATTTTAATTAAACTAAAGAAAGATTTTAAAAAACTGATTTCTGATAGAAAAAAATGAATAGTTTCTTATGATGTTATAAAATGATTATCTTAAGCATTGAAAAGAGCGATACATGTATTGATTTCATAAAAATTTTCGTACTTATCCATTAAAAAGTAAGAATGATGACTATAGTTATAACTGTATTAATCGTGATTTACAATTATAAGTGAATAATATTGTTTCTGATAAGAATGTAGTGCATCATTCATAATGTTATGCTCTACTACTGCCTGATATGATGATTACTATACCGATCAATTCTAACAGAATCCTATCAATTCGGCGATCCAAAAGTGAACGCCAGCTCTCTTTTAGATCTATAATCTGTTCAGCTTTGCTATGAATCTTCTCTATAAAAAATAAATTCTACTTATTTAAAGCTCTCACAGAATTGGTTTCACTTCTCTATAGTAAAGATGTCTTTATTATTTTTATGCTAAAACAGCTTTTTTCTAATCCTTTCAAATCATGAAATATTTTGAAGATCATATGGAAAACTGGATGTATTTTTTCAAATTGAATTCAATAAATATAAAAGATATTATTTTGATATAATATATAAACTTTTTTTGGAATAAGTTTCTAAATTTTCAATTTTTTAACCCTAATATAAAAATTTATGAACACATTTCGTGTTCCCTTTGGTTGTATGATATTGTTCGATGTTGATGACCATCAATTATCATCTATTCATCTTTTTGGCCAACTATTCATGTTCGCCAACTATGTCTTCTAACATCATTTCCTCAAAAAGATAAATAACTGAAGCTTAAGAAATAAATTTGAGCTAAAAATATAAGTTTTTCACCAGAAGTTTATGCTATGAGAGAGATATTTATATAATAAATGTGTAGAAATTTTTGTCCCCACGCTTTCAAACATGCTTTATGTTTAAAGTGGACACTAAAATGTTATGTACAGAGGAAGAGAAAAAATGAAAATCATTTTTATCGTAAACGATAGACATTTAACTTTTGAATGGATTTTTAGAAAAAAGTTTATGAAAACCATCGAAATATTTTCTCTCTTAACTTGATTTACATATGAATATGTTTTGTATTTAGGCTAAAATTTGATCAAATATTTAGTTGAATTTAATTCATATACATTTTTCATGATATCAAATATTTTTGATAAGATATTCAGTGAATAAATTATCAGTTTTTGAAACTTTTTATTAATCCAAAGCTGTTTAGAATCGAAAACATAACACTCTGTACTCAACATAAATATTTGAATTCTATATTAGGATTAATGAAATGAAATTTTGAGTTTCTTATGAAAGTTTAACGCAATAAAAACTTGAAAACTAAAAACATATTAAATAAGTTATGAATTTGATTTTCAACTTTTCGAGCACTTCAAACTTCATTTTAATATTAAGTAATTTTCTCTTTTCATATTTCTGTGTACTTAAGGAAATAAAAAGAATGAAAAGAATTGATGAATAAATATTTCATGATTTTATTCTCTCACTCAAAAGGGATTTACATTAATATTTGGAAAAATCTTTTTATTTGATATTTACTTATGAAATATTCTTTTCTATAAATTGTGTTAAATAGAAGAACAGTTTATTTGACTATTGATATGCAAAGTAGAAGTTTTCAGGCTTTTCAAGTGACGTGACATATAGTTTTTGATTTAACTTATTTGGAAGAATCAAATTTTATGACTAAACTCTTTTTCTTATCTTAATAAGCTTTTAAAATAAAATGCATTTTTTCTTTCATCTTTTAGGAAATTTAGAACATGGAAGAGTTCTTTCATCACCTTTTTTAGAAGGTATGCTCAATATTTCAAAAGCTTTTAGTCAATTCAATAGAGAATTCATTAGAAATTAAATCAAGATTTAACAGAATTATAAATAAAAGTTCAAATCGTAGAAGCCCTGCAATACTTGCACTCTTCTCGCAAAATCAGTCGGAAAAAAGTCTTCTTTCAAATTGAAAAAATTAGAAATTTCTCTTCAGTAGTTCTACTAATTTTAGAATGAGATCAACATTCGATCAAAACTAGTATCGTTTAATCGGATTTTATATTATGAATAAATTCTTATACTAATATTTACTTTTAATAAACTCTTATTTAACATTTTGATTGATTATTCTTGAAAAATAGTTGAGACTTATGATGTATAATTTAAGTATAAATTCAATTTAGCTCTAATCCCAAACTTTAAACTTCATTCTTTGTAACTGTTAAGCTCTAATTAACAAGTATTACATTTTGTTAAAAAATAATACTTAAGCTTATGCTAAGTTTGAATTTGGTTTATCAGAAAAGAAATTGTTTTTATTTTTTTAATCATAAATATTGCCAATTTGTTAACTATAAATTTGTATAAAAAATTTCTAATTCATCATGTTAATTATAGTTTGAGTTTGAACTCCTATGAACTGAACTTACATTTAGGTCGCACTTATTTCAACACTCATTCACGACCAGCACATTTACAAATAGAGCCGATTCAGCCGAACGACGCCGGGGATTATCGATGTCGGGTGGACTTCAAAAAGGCCAGAACTGTTAACACAGTGATCGCGCTTAAAGTGATAGGTATTTTATAGTGTTTCTCACATTTATATATAAGTAGAGAATATTGATCTACTCATTGGTATTCAAGTAACAGTTACTCATTAACTGTTAACAGTTCCTCCACAAGATCCAAAAATACTTGATTCTGATGATAATGAATTGAACGGAATTGTCGGCCCTTTTAATGAAGGCGAAGATTTGACGCTCAAGTGTTCGACACGAGAAGGTTTGAAAATTGTTAATATTTATCATTATTTTGTTCTTTCATTTCAACTGATTGAGTGCGAGTTACAGGTCATTTAAAACTCAGGTTTTTTTTATCATAGAAACAGTATTTTTGTTCCGATCGAATACAAACTGATTCAATTGAATTTATTTGAGTGGAGTAAATATTGTTTTGTTTGTTAAACAAACACTTTCCTTGTTTGTAGTCATACAAATCCTTCGTTAGTATTTAAATATTGATTTAAATATATTTCAAACTTGAATAATAAGCAAAAACTCAAATTTAAACCTTAACGAAGTTGAACTATGTATAAATAGACATGAAACTAGAATAATCAATATTTAAAGTCCTTGAATTTTGTTGAAGAAATCTCTAGACAAATGAAAATTAATTCAAAGTGAACCAAAAATGTTATACTCAAGTCTTAAAAATTTAAATTCAAATTAAATACCAGATAGTGATAAGAGGGGAAAAAGTATTTTAAATTGTGATATAATAACAATGTTTTTAGACCAAAAGCAGTGAACGAGAAAAAGTTTCTCAATACTTTAATCGATTAAATTTTACACAAAAGTTTTAAGTGAGTCTTATATTTGCATGTCGAGTGCTACCACATGTACAGGAGGTGACAAATAAATGTTGTATAGATACCGAAAACATCTAACGGAGAGCCGGTTGTTATGCTTTTTGGGTTGTTTTCTATAACATCTACATAAAGAATACACGTGTGTTCACTACAGCTGTGCTTTTTCATAGGTATTTAAATATATGAGTTGATCTTTAGATATAACTCCCCATACTTTTACTCTAGTTGCTATGCAACATTTATTTGTCACTCCTGCATTCTTAATGCTCAAGTATAAGATATTTGCATTCTTTTAATAACTAATGACTTTTCATTTATTTTTCATTAGCAAAACACAACATTAATGCGATTTTGCATAACATTTGCAAAAATATCGATGTTATGCTCCATTACTTAATGGCATTACTTATTTCGCTTTATTACACAAGTATTATCTCATCCCTAACATGACTTGCTTTTAAGTCGTATAATTTGATATATTTTATCATTTTGTATAACTCCATAAAATAAACTATTTTGCATGAAATATAACTAAATTATCCTTTGTCTCCAATCGTTTATTGAGATTTGAATCATGATTTTGTGAACTTGTTTATGCCTTTGATACAGTTATAAGTTTCGGGATTTCACACCAAACAATTTTGACTATTTATGGTTACATTATTTTGCATTTTTATTTAATTCTAGACTAATATAACGAAAGTTTGAATACTTTAATCCAAACATTTAATAAATCCAAGCAATTAAATGGTTTTAAACTTCATTCTTTAGAGATATTGAAATAGATGTTTATTAAATCTTTTTTTGATAAACACAAAATATGAGTCTCCGATCGGGGAATTGAACCCCAAGTCTTCCGATTACATGTCGGGCACCTTAACCACTAGACCACCGAATCTCAGACTTTGTGTCTATTTATTTTGGATGTTTTAAACTTTACTTTAGATCTTATACTATAATTTTTTATGTTATACGTGATACATTGCTTTGTATATATTTTTAGAGACTTCCAAGCAATGTCTGAATAGATTTTCAAAAAATTCGTATAAAAAGTCACACTTGAGAAAATTTTCTTTTAAAATTAGAGTCTTTTCACTCGAAATGCACAGAAATAGTGACTTGAGTTAGCATTTGAGTTTAAAACTGTAGAAATGTGCTTCAGGGATGCTTTAGCCCTAGAGAAGAGACTAAAATTACTCTTGAATCCTAGAGACGACTCCAGCACAATATTAGAGGTCTTGCAATACTGGAAAGCACAGGGGATACACGTCTTGTGTTTGATTTCGTTTTGAGAAAAGTGTAAAGTTTGAATTCAAGAAAAGTCAAATAATTTCCTATTCATTTATGATGATTATTTGTACAGTAAAATACTATTTAAAACTCTACTGATATATTTCAAGCTTCAATTGATATACAGTTACGGGTCAATGAATTGGGAATATTTGGTTAAAATAAAATATATGCTTCAGTGTAAGACAGCTTTACATTATTTTCAATACTAATTGAAGTACAGTAAGAGAAACATTGAAGTTGGATAGGATGCGGACACATGTATTTAAGGAACTATTCATATTTCCTTCAAAATACATATAAAAACAAACTTACTATTAGTGACTGTGTATGTATTCAATTGAAAGTGCAAAAAAGTTCACTCTGAAATTATTCAATAAATAGAGTTTTCAATAACTCAAATTTCAAAGCGTCAGAAAAATCTTTTCAATCATAGACTGATTTTAGTTTTCATTTTAATTGAAAAGTGCTAATGACTAAGTTCTGAGACATAATAATTGTAAGCTTTAGATTTGATTCGGTATTTTGAACCTTTTCTTTATCTATTTGTTTACTCTTTTTCATCAATCGAAGTATTGAATGAAATGTTAAGTTCAATAGATCTTTTTTCAATCATTATGTCTCATAACTCATTTATTAAAGCTTTTTAATAAAAGTGAGAACTCAGTTCAGCCTTAATACTGAAAATTTTATTATTCAATAGTTTTTGAGTGAACTTTTTTGCGCTTTCAATTGATATGTAAATGTAATAGAAAGCAACCCAATAAGCCCAGAAACGAATACTCCATCAGTGGTTTTTGGTAACTATCCAACCTTTATCTTTCAACGAGTGTACAAATCAAAGTGAAAAGAGATAAATAGAAAATAATGGGAGAGAAAGAGAGAGAGAAAACATTTTTTAATGTTTTTATATAATACTCAAGAAGTCGTTTATTAATTAGTTTAACAATAAATCAATAAATATCGGGTTTAACTGTAAAAAACTTAACTAAATCTCAATAAATGAGAGATTAATTTTTCCAGTATTGAAGCCATTGCATTGAATTTTTTAATCGAAAATATTTCTAAAAAGTTTCAGTTAAATCTTGTGATTTCACCAGATATTCACGAAAACTTATTTACATTTTTGTGAAACATTAATCGAACTCAACATTTTCGAGATGTTCATAAAAACATTTTTGAAAAAATTCATGTTTTTTGTGAATATATGGCTAAAAATATACATCTTATGCAATACATTTCTGTCATATAAAGCTAAGCATATAAATCAATGCAAAACATTGGTAACTCTTGTATTATAAACAGAGAGTGTATACAAAAAAAAACATGAAAAATAAAAAGTAAATCCAGATTCAGGATGATTAATATTTTCCAAACATTTTTGTGACCCAAAAGAAAATACTAAATATCAGAGTATATAAAAAATGTTTGAATTTATATATAAATGCATGTTTGATGAGTTTATTACTTTACTTACTCATGTTTTTTAAGCTAGAGTTTATGCATACATTTGTCTTTTTATTCTATTTAAGGCAAACCACGTCCTTCGCTCAGTTGGTGGAGAGATTATGCCATCATTGATGACTCCTTTGAATATGACGATAGAGAAGGTTTGCAATTATAAATTAGCATTCAATTTCATTTTATTATACATTTCTATCAAAGTCTAACACCTCATATAGCCTTCAATTGTTAAGTTATAAACTTTCATAAATCAAAAATATTGCCGAAAAACTTAAATCAAATTTCAGAATTCAATTCATCAGAAAAATAAATTCTAGACCAAATTTTCTAGTAGTCTATTCTTTTAAATAAAATCTTTGTTTTTATTCAATAGTTTGTTGATTAATTTTTAGCTTTAAATGAAAATTGATTAACAAAACTATATATTGAACTTAAAAACAAAGCTTAAAAAGAAGTTTTCAGATATCTATATCCAAGAAATTGATGTGTATTAAGCAATAATTTTGTAATTAAATTAATTATACAATTATAGCTTAATCTAAAGGTAAATGAGTTACTAAACCGACCACACCATTGAATTAAGTCTAAAAATAAAATCCTTAACCAACTTATTATCGTTAGAGTGAGAAAAAACTGCAACTGATAAAACAGAATCCAAGAGTTCATGAAAACAAATAATTATCTCAAGACTTTTGATAAAAGAAAGGAAAAACTCATTCTCTTGAGAAGAAAAAAAAGTTTTATAACATTTATCTATTCTATTCTATTAGTGACAACAAATCAATTAACTATATCTCCACTCTCTCGCCACCATTTATTATCTATTCTTATGTGTCAAGCAGTTAATAATAATATAACAACTCCTTCTTCAACCTCTATTACTCTTGATATGAATTGTAAGTTTCTATTGTGTTCTCACTTATAATCACATTAAATGCAATAGAAATTGGTTTTCTCTATTTAGTCAATGATTGAATGCAATGTCTATGACTTAATTCCTTTGGTTTTTCAATAGTGAAGCCAACAGAAGTCCGCATAACTCAGTTAACACCAATTTTGGTCGCACATAACGACGCATTGTTTGAATGTAATACATTCGGTTCACGACCGATGCCTATTCTTCATTGGGTTTTCGATGGCACACGTCATGATACTAGATCTCATGGTCAGTCACATTCAATACGAATATCTTTTCTCTACCTTTCTTTCATTATTATTCTCAGTCGAAATTCAGTCAAACTCTTTTTCATCACTTGTCACTAAGTTTTTATTCACCAATTATTCACAATTTTAGTCATTTTCAAAACTTTATAAATAATTTTCTAATTTCCTACTTATGTTCTTTAAAATAGAGACTTTTATCATCACATTATTCTATACTATAATTTCCATTTTTCATATTACGTCAAACTCAGATTTCAAGTCTTTTATTCAATTGAAATTTTTCAAGATTTTTCAAGTTATTTAACATGAAGTTTTAATTGTTTGGCAACATAATCACGAATTTTCTCTATATCAAAGCCAAAAATAATTTTTCAATTTCGAGACGTGAATAAACTTCAAATCAATTCGTAACGCATTTATTTTTTTGTCATTCGTTTATTTATGTAGTTTTATTCACTTGAAAAGTCCAGTACTAGTGATGGTTTGATTTAAGGAAACTTTGACAAGACTTTATTGTCTTTTGACTTTTTTGAATAGTGGATAAAATTCTCTTGAGATCACATACAAAGAACTTCTTTTCTCAATGCTCTAAAGCTTATATAAAATAATATTCTTATCTTTTAAAAAACAAGACAAATTAGAAATATGCTTAAGTAGTGAATTAAGTCTTGGGGTCAATAAAATGTTGTATGGCTTACAAGTAATGCCTTTTTTATTCGTCTCTCACACGGGATTTGGCGTACATTATAAAAGCTTTTTTCTTCAGTTTAGAAATTAAGGAATAAAACCTATTTTTCTTCAGGTTTTTTGTTTATTAAGATTGATGTTAGAGCAAGATTTTCCTTTTTCAAGGGATACTAATACTAATTGAAGTAGAAATGAAAGTGAAAACAGATAAATAGCAAATAATGGGAGAGAAAAAGAGAGAGAAAACATGAAAACATGTTTTTATATAATACACAAGAAGTCGTTAATTATATTTGCCTACAATTATGAATGCAATACAAGATGTACACACTTTTTGAGTATCATTTTTTAAAAGTTCACTTAAGGTTAGCGCTACCGCGCGCTTAACTAACCTTTAATGTATTGTTGAATTAGATGTGAACTTTTGAGAATTGTCTTATAAAGGATCGGATTAATTAACATTTATTCGATTGTACTTATTGTGTGGAATAAAATGATTTTATTTTCTGCAGGAGAACAACAAACGTCTACTACTTTAACATTAACTGTTGAGCGACAACACAGAGGAGCTATACTTGAATGTGTTGCTGAAAACGCAAAGATACCTAACTCTGCCATTTCTGATCAAATAAAACTCGATGTTCATTGTAAGAGACTATCAATATAGAGATTTTTCAGATAACAACTTCTTTAAAAGACGGCTATTATTTCCAAAATCAATGTCTAAAAGAATTAGAAGTTAAAGAAAATATTTTCAAAATGATTTGTTATGAACTTTCAGACAAAAAGATTAGAAATAGGTTTTAAGACCAGTTCTAATATAAGGTGTTCCACAATTGACTTGACTATTTCTTGATCTTATAATTTTGAAATGCATGAATATCTGCATCTGCGCATGTGCAATAACTTCGAAATTCCTGTTATAAAGAAAGATTTGCATCAGAGATCATTTGTCCCACTTATTCACCTAAATTGAATCCTAGCGAGCAAAGCGAGAGCAATTCAAGTACTATATTAGACTTATAAATTTCAATTCAAAGTGAAGTTATGCTTCTTGACAACGACACTTTGAAATCGGTTGAAAAGAGTTGTCGGAAAATTGTCATATAGTTAAAGAATATCTATCATGTTTAACTGATCAATTAAATAGTCATTCATTTTTCTTATGGTCACGTCAATTTTGGGACACCCCTTACTAACAATATTCAAATTTTATTATTCATTTTCAGTTTAAAACAGTTTAAAAAAAACATTATTTAGCTTAACATTGCGTGAAATCATTTTTTTAATTATAATAAAGTAGAAAAGTTATAGTTCGCTACAAAGTTTATCTCAAGTTAATAATAAATTGAAGCTTAAGAAAAGTTGATATCAGATTAATTGCTGAATTAAATAGAAATCTGTTTGAAAAATCTGTTACTATTGAAAAATATAAGCTCTTTTTCTTCTAACATAATTTTGTTTATCTCGATTGAGATGCGCCTGAACTAAGTCTAAAGTTAGGGACTCCTACGATGTCGTTGGAAACTATTCAAGAAGGGATAGACATTTACTTCGATTGTCATATTGATGCCAATCCGCGTCCAACGGCGCCAATTGTGTGGATATTCAATGGCAATGTTCTTCATCCACAGCAAGGTATCAGTTGAAAAAATATCTAAACTATAAAGAATAGATACGGAGTATAATAGCATCGATTTTGCATTTTTGTTAGAGAGGAGATTCACTCAATTTGCTCAATAGAGAGAAAGAGCAAAAGTCAGTTCTTCTTTGCGATCAATAAAAAATACTGTATTATAGAAAAGAAAAATTCAAAGTTTTTCTAAAATTTCTATCCTTTTCGGAACTTCCATTTGTTTACTCTAAAACTTTTGAAACTGAGACCATTTTTTCTCTCTAGCGATAGAGAAATGAAAGTTCTTTCGAGGCTTAAGTCAAAAGTTTTACTGAACAAACAGATAGAGAATGGCTTTAAACTAAAGTCAAATAGTTTTAGAAATTTGTTTTGAAGCTTGAAAAATATATTTCTAATATTCAATTAAAGTTTTATAAATAGCATTTCAAAAACTTTTCAGAGATTAAAATCTAAAGTCCATTCAAACCAACAAACTTTTATTTTAGCGCAAAAGTTATATCTTTTGAATCTCTTTTTTCTTATTCTAAATCACAATCGATTTTCGATAAAAAATAATCTAATAATTGTTGAGTAAGAAGTTTTTTCACTTGTAAATAAAACTAAAATCAAAAACTATTACAAAACTACAATGGGATTGAAGGCTTTCGACCCATAAACTCATTAACTCTGAGACTGGAGAACCGAAACTAAACTTTTAGGAAAGATTTAATTTTAAAGATTATCAAAAACTAATAAAAATTAACGCTAAATATGTTTAAAAAATGGTTTATCATTTTGTTGAAATAAAATACTATTTGAAATTTTAAAACTAAAAAATGATTGATAAGTTTAAAAAATTTGAAATTAAAATATGGCATCGACTAGTTTTACGGGAAACTTTTGATATTCATTTGAGATAAAACAATGAATGATATGAGGAATTTCTTGAACATGAATTCACTGATGAGAAAATTTTCGGGCTTAACTACTATTTAGATACCGTTCGGATCTCAAGCTTGTATAGATAGCAATTCGGGTGAAAAGCCTTGGGTTTAAAGCCGGAAGTCATAAAATGATAAACTTATTTGAATTTTGATTGTTGTTGATCTGATTGATATTTAAATAATGAAAGGTATAATCGAAAGCAACCAATCACTAGTACTTCAACGTGTTCATCGATGGCAGAGTGGAACATATCAATGTCAATCAAGTAACCAACAGGGAACTGCACTTAGCAATGCTATTATACTCAAAATTAGATTCGCACCTGTTTGTAGCCAACCATTCACGTAAGTATTATTGCCTCAAAACTCTTCAATTATTCAATTTCAGATCAAACTTAACTTCATCCTAATTAAGTTTTATGTGTAAAAAGTTTCTATTATTTGTTTAACACTCAGTTTCAACTTTTAATACTAAATAAATTACACTATTTGTTTTAATTTATTTTTTTATCGAATTTCAAAATTTATCTAAACTTTAATTTTTCCAATTCTTCAAATTTTACTTCAAATTTTACTTCAAATTTTA
>JAQFZT010001869.1:0-13351 GCA_034696325.1 Camisiidae sp. | reverse complement strand
GTTATTGAATTTCTAATAAAAATATTGCAAATTTTTAAATAGCTTATACTTTGCCCCCTTTGTACTTTTATACTACATTTCAATTTTTGTCAAAAAATACACTTTGGTACCCCCTTTGCACTTTTATATTACCTTTTAAGTTTTGGTAAAAAACATACCTTGGTTCCCCCTTTGCACTTTTTTGTCCTTCATTAGCTCAAACTTAACCTGGTCACCCTAGCTACGGATGACAATAGTTGTATTCCAGACTAACGATATTTTTGTTTACAATAAATTTATTCGAAATCAATAGGGCATTCGAGAAACTTATTATTTGAATAAATAAATTTAACGATAAAGTATTTAAATAATATTATATACGATAACAGGAATTTTAAGAAAATGATCTATCAATTTAAGAAAACAGTCTCAGAATTGAGAAAAACAAGTCATTACTCAGTGTCACACAATTTATTATATAGTAATCGATTTTAAGAAATAGTTGTCAAAGAGGGAAAATGGTCAACACATTTTATGCAAACAAAAAATATTGCCTCAAAATCTACTCTCAAATACGCGGACATACATTTGTATAGAATTGGATTAAGTTTTGAACCAAGAAATGACATAAAGAGAAGAAAATTTAATAATCCTCTATACATTTTTCCCATAAACATCACAGTTATAGTCAAATGCATTATTTCATTACTAACACCTGATGAAAATGTAAATCAAATCATTACTCAGTGCCACACAATTTATAATATAGTAATCGATTTTAAGAAATTGTTCACTCAAAGAGGAAACACAATTGATGCAAACAAACTATTGCCTCAAAATCTAATTCACAAATACGCGGACATACATTTGTATAGATATTTTCATTACAAGTTTCTATATATGGATATATTTTTACATAATTCATGATAAAAAACTTCTAAGTTGAGCAAAAAATTAATAATGAATATAAAATGTAAAAATTATACATTTTAATATTTATTTTAAAATAAATGATAGGGTGGTGAATAAATACATAAAATATTAATTTAAAGTTTTCACACTTTTCAGAAACGAAGCTTTCATAAGTCAATTTCGGGACATTTCAAAGCTATAATTCTTGAAATTCTTGAGCACGTTCTTGAAATGTTAGATAATAATTATAAAAATCATAAATCGGAGTCAGTCTTGTTTATTCAGTGATTTATATGAATTTATGGAGAAAAGTCAACAATTTTTAAAAAATAAGCTGCGGTCAGAATCGCAATCTATTTATGAGAATTATTTCAATATTATTGATATAAAATAAAATTTGTTCTATTAAAAAGGTTATAAATATTATATCGGATATAATCAAAATAACTCACTTCATAAACACGAAGATAGTTAAACATAAATAATTTCCAACAATAAAATCCAATCTTTTTTCGGCTAATTTTCTCAATTAATGATAATAACTAAATGATTTAATAAAAAGTTTTATGAATGATAATTTTAAATAACATCTCAATTCTATTAATATTATTTATACCTTCATTTTAAATCTAATCGATAATTTGGTTTTAGATTTGAGTACAAATAATCGATGCAACAGTTTATATGATTGATTTGCCTCAAGTGATACTGAAGAAGCGCTGTTAAGTGTCATAAATAAAAGTAAACAATAAACAAAAGCGCAATACATAAAAGCTACTCTAATTATGTAACTTTTATCGCCAAATAATGCCTGATGGAGACACATATTCACAACAGTTATTATCGAGAATAGATATAATAGAAGATATTCTGACCAATAGTTTTGATTGAATTCTTTTATTTCTATATGAACTGAATTAAACCATTCCAATAATCTTTGGATATTTAGATTTTTGTATCCCTTTCTTAACTGAATAACTGCTAAAATTTGATTATTCAAATTCTTTATTTTCAGTTTGAAATAGAGGCAAATAATATAGAAATAAGTGAATTGAAAACAGAGAGCATTTGCAATAAAATATGCGAAAAGAGTAGTTATGATAATATGCGGAATTGAAAGGAAAATCAGATTAAGTATTGAGATATTTACGAATAATAGTGCCGAAGACATTATCATTCCTGTCATTCCTATTGAAATCGTAAGAATTCTTGAAACCTTAAATAATAATTTCGATTCTTTTAGAAGTTTATTGATGTCTTCAACATTCGTGAGACCAATACTTTGAGGAGAAACCAAACCTGACATCATTTCAAACGGCTTCAGATAAGAAGGTTTGATATTATTCTTGTAATACCAGTAATGTATTAATTGTGAAGCAATTACTATAATACTAATGAATATAATTGCGAGGTTTAAATGATTTCCAGCATTAATAAAGTGAGATAAATCTCCGATTATTAATAATAAGTTATGATTATCTTTAGATAGGAATAAAGCGAAACTATTCTTCAATGCATATAAAGTGATGATGGAAAAAATGATTACAGGATTATGAAATTTATCTCTCTTTTCAGGTCCAAAAGGAAATAACGATAAACCAATTCTGTATAAATGACTTCCAGCACATTCTATAATCATATTTGTCGGCAAAGGCTCTGATAGAATTAAGTTGACTTTATGTGATTTCATCATTACTTATTGATTACGAACTTAATTTCAGAAGTAAAATGTTCACAAAAAATATCATATGTTGTTATAAAGCTATGAATTTCTTAAAAATAGTATATTAACATCAATTAATTTGAAAATAGTTTATTCGTGTTATATAATAATTATAATTATTTCATTTCAATTAAGCTCAACAAAAAATATATTTCGGGAACATTACTTTTATTCCATCATGTAAAGTCAAACATTATCGCTATGGCAACTTATCATTATATTTTTAAAGTCTAGTTAAATTAGATCTTGTTTTAATGAATGAATATAAAATTTTAATTAATTATACTATTAAGAAATAGTTGGTTCATGTGAAAAGTTACTTATAATCATAATTATATTAATCTAATTTTATTGAAAAAAAACTAGTTTTGTTAAAAATTTTAATTTAGAAATTAATGATCTTCAAGCAAACACTTATAATATTTTCATTTTTGAAAAGTCTGTTGTAAGTTGTTTTCAAGTAATTCCCAAAGTCTGACTTTAGATCTAATTTCAATTTATAGCATAAAAGCACTAAAAACATCATATATTAAGAAATCTGAAAAAATAAAGAATAATAATAGAATTGTGGTAGAAGTCAGAATCATTGAATAGATAAGTGGACTGTTATTAGAGTTAATGAAGAGCAAAACATTCCTCACAAGTAATCGAATTGAGTGATTCCACCAAAATATTCAATTAAATCTAAATAATAAAGAGAAACTTTTCCACTGTTTAGAGTTATATAATATAAATATAATGCAAAACTGAAATTTTTTAAAAACAATATTTTTTACTTGAATTGTTTTAGCATTAGAACTGAATATGAAATTTATGTTTTAAGACTCATGATTGAAAATTTTTCATAAATTCTATCTTATTATTCAATTAAACTCAAAATTTCAATATAAAATAAACAGAAGGTGACAAATACATGTTGCATAGATACCTAAAAAACTGGTTAAGAACCGATTGTTATGCTTTTGGGGGTGTTTTCTATAACATTTACATATATTTACATGTGTGTGTGCACTATATCTGTGTTTGTTTTAATGGATATTTTAATAAATATATCAATTAGCCCTTAGATACAACTTTCAGCATCCTTTTACTCTAGTTGCTATGCAACATTCACTTGTCACTTCTTTTAAAAGCACAGCTGGACAAGTTTAATATCGAAAAATTCAATCTTTTTTAGTTGAAACTCCCGACAATCCATAGAAATTTTACTTTGAAAGCCTTTTGAAATCAAAAAATTAAAATTTGTGTTAACTTGAGCAGAAGTGGTCGCTTAACACATGATCTACTGATACTAGAGTGTCATTAGAAAATAGTGGCCGTGGTTGCATAACTCAGATGTTTGCTCTACACAGATGATATTGAAAAATAGCAGTGTGTGTCTAAATTTCTGGTCTTTCCTCAACTGGTCGCTAACACAGCTTTTACTGTTTTATCAATTTCTTGATAAAAGAATATAAAATATATCAAAAAGGATAATCGTTTTGTTTGAATTATAACAAATACAATACAAATAACAAATACAATACAAATAACAAATACAAATACAAATATATAACATAACAAATATATAACAAATATAACAAATACAAAGTTACAATAAATTTCTCGCCTGTCCTATCATTTTATATATTTCTTCTTCATTATATTGATGTTACGAATCTGTCCGGTCGCGCGCTTCTCATTTCAATAGAAATGATTGTTTTTGGGTTTTTTAAAACATTTTATTTAGAAAAACATAAATATTTAGGACAAGACGACATAACAAATAAAAACTTATAATAAATTTAAAACATTTAAACTAAAATGAGACCATTGGATCCAAATAGTTGTTAACTCTAAGGTCTCCTGAAGTCGACTCCCCGTAACAGAGAATAACTTAAACTTATATTATAATAATTACAACTAAAATCTTAAATTTCATTAACACACACACAAGAAACATGACTATTGTGTTACATTACGAGAACGTTCTGTCATTTGATAATTTTGTTTTTCGTTTATTAGAGAAAATATGAGTAAACCCAAAATTGAATAAAATACTGGTTACGCCACTGCGTAACATTGAGGTGAAATCAATCCCGCAATCATTACTAAAACTTTGAGATCAATTAAATTTATTCTATGTTTGAAATTATAATAATTAATAAGATGCGTTATTGAAGTCATGAAAAGCAATAGATTTATTGCGATTAGGGTAACCACACGTTTAGATTAAATAAGGCCGCTTATTTTAATTTTGAGAAAATTAATAGCGTGTTGAGCCAGAGCATTAAACGTAAGTTTAAAGGCTAGCATTGAATTTCGAAAATTTATTATTTCTAAAATTAAAGTTTGAGAACTGAAATATTTTTCGACACAATTATTAAGTTCCTAAACCTCTTAAATTAGCGAAACTTTAATATCCTACTCATTGTATTATATAATTATGTTATTAGTTGAATGTGATGATATTCATTTATTCACTGATAATTATGATTCACTTTATGATTAAGTATACTACATGGAGTCTAATTTGCAAGAACAACGTCAGCATATACTTAATGCAAAGTAACTTGAGTTGTGAATGTGACGTTACCTAACGAGTACAGGTAAGTAAAAACATATGTTTCAAGTTTTAAACACTTTGGTACCAATTCTACTCTCAAGTTATTTTGCCAAGTATTTTGCATAAGTAAATGATGATGTTTTTCCTGCAAATTAGACTCCATTAGGAATAAAGGTTTATTAGTTAACTTTATACAAACGCTATCAATTTATTCTATACCTGTAAGTTGTGCGTGTTTCAGTTAAAATTTTTCAATGAATTTATTTGATATAATTGTTTTGCTGAAGTATGCGGGCAAAGAAATTTCAAGTCTTACAGAAAAAATAGTTTCTATTTCACTACTTTGAACCTTCTGTTTCATATAAGACTATACTTTGCAGAGTCTAAAGAGACGTCGCATCTTGAAAGAAAAGTTTTGTTGAGATGTAATTTCTCGTATGTTTTATATTTTCTTAACAATTCAAGTAAATAAATGCTAATTTTAGTTAGTAAATTATAGTTAGACTTCCATTTCATACTCCAGTTACTATATGATGCATAAATTGAAAAATTATTGATTGAATAGAATAATTATTAAAATGATATCGGGAGGCATCACCTCATGTTTTGAAAACTAGAGAAGCAGGTCATTACTAAGGTAACACACTTTTAAAAATCGATTTTCCAGTTGTATCATAGAATTCTAATATTTTAAACGTGAGATCAAACTGAATTCTAAGCTAAAACTAAAGCGGCTCAACATAACTTTTTCAAGCTTTTTCTAAATTAACAGATAAAAAAATCATTGTTCGTATATGAACCTTAATTGATCAATTGGTAATTACAAATTTGATTAACAGTACTAATTATTGATAATTAAAAAAATATTTCATATTTTTCACTTATCATGAGCTAAAGTTTTTCATTCACTAATAAAGATTTAAATCTAATTTTTAAGTTAAGCAAATATCGAATCTTGATTAGTGAATAAGAATTAGTTAATATACCATTTTTAATAGTATTTTTTCACTCTTGATTTTTGCACTCAAATTTTGTCTAAACTTTTCAATATTCTTTAATTGATATCAGATTGATATAGATTATCAAGAATTAATTAGTGTTTTACGCTAGTTCTAATTAATACAAACATATCCAGAAAGTTGATCTTAAATTTAACATTTTCAATTTATACTTCGATCTTGTAATAGAATTAATGATAGGAACAAATGCTTATAACTCATGAAGTATACCCAGAAAACTAACTAATTTTTTAAGCTTTTCTTAAATGTTATATCTTTTTTTGATCAGAAATTACTTTAACCAGAATCTAATGGCTCGAACAATTGGGAATAAATATCTGGTGAGAGTCATAGCCATTCGTAGATTAAAAGCAATTACTTTTTTACAATTTTTCTTCAATTTTTGTATAATATTTATTCTTATATTTATAATACAAATGTTAATGAAAAATTGTAGAAAAGTAAGCGTGTGATAAACAAAAACCTCATCGAAGAATGGCTTTGACTCTCAACATCTGTTAAAAATGCTGATAAGATTTCACATTAACTAATAGTTGATATTCAGCTTTTTCGTTAAATCTTATTATAGGGTCAGTTTAGCATTTGAATAAATCAAAGGAATGATATTTTTGATTAATTTTTCAGAGATGTTTGTCATTTTTCATAGAGAAAGCGTCTTATCTCTATTTTCAATAGATAATATACAGTAAGTTTGAACTCTTTTACACTTTGGTTATACAGTATTAACTTTTTCATCAGTAACAGGAATGGAATTCATCAAAATCTTTTAAAATAAGTTAGTTTGTGGTGAACTTTTTCTGGAAAAATATTCATATGACTTCTCAAATAAAATCTTAATGTGAATGTCATTCTAAATTATTTGACCCTAATATAGGAGAAAATAATGCAAAAATTAAATACAGAAGAAGGAGTTGAGAATGAAGTGGAAGAAGAATGTACTGAACCCATGCGCAAACACCGAAATTCAAGCTCACCCTTCACAAAACCGGACATTTATTGTAGATTTTCGGCATGTCTGCACTTATTGGGCGCGATCTCAATCATGGTCGGTTGCCTATTAATCAAAGCATACACATTACTCGGGGTCTGTTTTCTAGTAATCGGGGTTTCGATGACTATATGTGGTATTTTATTGTTAATATTAGCGGTTTCACTGATTCTGAAACAAAATCGCAGAGGAAAATACCGGAATAATAAGAAAAAATTTAAAAAGAAAAATAATAATAGATTAGGGTTAATATCTAATTATTTGACACCCAATGCTCAAACTCGAAGCGTTTCACTTCCAGTGAATGTTGAGTTTTCTATTGAAGACTCAAGGCCTTCGCCCTCATTGGAAACCATCACTACTGAAAAGTCTGCTAATTATCTCGAATCTAATCATAAGATACTAACAAAACCAGAGCTGATTATTCAGCCACCTAGTAATGACTTGACTCCGAAGAGATGTACTGTTGATAACAGTCCTTCAAGAGGATGGATCGACCCCTTAATAAATGCTCACATTATACCCTTCAATGCTTTCCAGGGTAGTCAAAAATCGTTCACTGTTTAAGACACGGCCAATAAACTCACCCGCAAAAAATCCATAATTTTTCGCTCCCAATGAGAAGCTCTATATCGTCACAAAGGCATCGTTAACTTTATTTTTAAATTAATTACAACCATTTCAATTCACTTAAGAGTTTATAAGTAATATTCTTATGAATATGAACTGTATTTTATTATATTGTACACAACATCTCACTTGAGAAATGTAAACATACAGTAAAAAAAGCAATTAATTAATATTTTTTGTAAAACTTTATTCTGCAAATAAATAATTTATTTTGAACTGTGTACAGACAAAAAATAAATTCCATACTTGAATTTCTATATTCTTAACAATAGTGATTATAGGCTATGGCTTCTCAAACCACGGCAGATTCGGCCCTCAAAGTGAAAATTTTTGGCTCTTCAAGTTTACGAAGAAGGTTTGAAAAAATGTTTTTTATTGTAAATTTTCTAATATCTAGAATGTATACTTGAAAAACATTTGTAGAGTGATTGGTGTGAAGTGAAAAAAGTGTCAATTGTTTAAGAATTTTCTAAATGAAATTTTTTTTATCCAAATAGATTTTCATCAACTTTTTATTGGCATATTTTTATTGACTGGTTTATGTTTCCCAATTTTTCCAACATAACCGCGAAATCTTATGATGATTTCGGGAACAAATTAAAATTTGTTAATAACGTCTGGCAGAGAAAATCGGCGGAAAATTTTGTGACCATTATTTCCAAAAACTGTAAACAATTTTTTAAAATGAAAGTGATATATTTTAAAGTTTATTTATTGGTTTATCTCTTCCTACAGAAACAAATAATTAATTGATCATCATTAACATCAAAATAACGCACATTAAAAAAGGATCTTTCAGCGCTTCCTATTAAAATCTTATGGGATTCATGAGTGGCGGAAAAATTAATTCCATCAATATTCTAAAACAGTTATGAAACGATTTTTTTCAAATTTAGTTGTTAAAAATTTGATAAAGAACTTTCTCGTCGATTTTATTCCAAGACCTTAATTGTATTGAATATAATTTTGGAAAAGCTTCAACAACCAATGACTTAAATGAATTATCAATTTAAAATGATTTAGTAAAAACTCAAATTTGAACTATACAGTTACGGGCCAATGAGACGGGATATTTATTAAATATATACTTTATTGCAATACATCTTAAGTGTTTACGATACAAAATAGAGAAAAGAAATCTCATAAGTTCTATTCCCATCCAAATAATAAAATTGATTCCCATGAAATCTTGATACCTGTATTTAAGTTTAATGGAAAGGTTAAGCAGGAGTTGCTGCCACTCAATTTGAGTCAGAGAGAAATTTCAACTCTAGTAGTAGAACACTAGAAGAGAGCCGGTCCGGACTTTCACCTGAAAATTTAGATAAATTATGATTTATATGAAGTCATTTGAAGGAAAAATTTTATAAATAAAATTTTTAACTTTCAAATAATTTTTGAAAAATTTTTCTCAATCCCATTGAATCAAAATTCAACTCCATTCCCATCCCATTCTTATCCCACTCCTATTCTCTTCTCTAATACAAAATTATATAAAAAGCTGTCTTGTACTGAATTATATATTTAATTATAGCAAAGCATTTTTGTTTCATTTGCCCGTAACTGTAAGCTATTGAATCTCTTCATTATTTTAGTAGTAGGAAAACTCTAAAAATAAAGTTATTGAATTACTTACTTCGATGACGTTGGTCTTCATACGCAACCACAATAACTAAAACCAAAAACAAAATTACCTTTTGCATTATTACTTATTCAGTCTCTCTATAGAAATCCCTCTATCTTTATTCACTTATATATATGGTGTTATCTTTGAATACGAGGATTTAAACCTCTTATAAATTTTTTATTTCTCAATCGATTATCAAAAATTATAAATTAAATTAAAAATCAATAATGAAATTTTTTAATATATATCAAGAAAATTAGCCATTTTTCGATGCAGATATTTATATTTAAACTCAAAGATTGATATATAAACACTTATTAAATACTGTTGTATTACAGTATCGCACGCAGAGACACAACAATGCATTAAAATGATTTCAATCTATTGGAAATGTTAAATCTATCTTTGCGTCTAAAAATGCATCGACCAAAACGGCCAATTTCTTTACATAAAATAAAAATTTCATTCTTTATCTTTCTTTATCTTTAATTTGATGTATAATTTTCAATAATTGGTCCAGAAATAAAAAGGTTATAAGAGTTATTAAATGAACTCTTAATACTTAGTGGAAAAAGAGTTTTAAATCCTCGTATTCTAAGATAACACTCTATATTATGGCTTGTTTGTTGGTGATGTTTGTAATGATAGTTATGGTAATTATTTATGTTGCAGCCAGTTCTAACTATTACGAAAAAAACCAATCCAAACTGATATCTCAATTTTTTGGATCCAAAAATAACCAAATTCAAGAACTCAATTTTGAACTAAACTAGGCTAAACCTGAAAATTTTGTTTGAAACCAATTTAAAATACGAACAAAATTCTAATAAGAAATAGAATATTTTTTTGTCCCAAACCAAATGGAAGTAGAGCCAGTTTCATATTTATTAATTATGTTTATTACCAAATTCATAAAAAGACTTTGAAATAAACGAATATAATTCATTTTAATTTCAACGATTCAATTAAATTATTTTTGAATAGCTCAATGATCTTCGACCAAATGAAGTTTCAACAATATGGGATATAAACACTTGTTTGTCAGTTTCTACATTTGTTGATTGATTTTTTATAACATTAGTTTACCTTTCCAGGGTTGTTGATCTATATACAGCAGATTTAAATATAGTCATAAAGGTGAAAATATTACTAGTTTTACTAATTACTTTTAGAAACACTTGAATTAAATTTTTCAAAAATAAAGGACATATCAATTGAAATACGTGAATAAAACACTTTTTAAATACAGAGAGCGAAGAAAATTTTCAATCAGGCTTATCAACCTTCGACAAAACAAGAACTGGATATGAATAGCTTAAGGATCTCCCTTTGGTTCCTTCCAAATTTTTTATTCTCTCATTAAATCTAATACGATCATATTTTTAATAAGATAACATATTTAGCTTTTGATTTGCTAGTATTGATAATTTCCAAAAAATCATTAATTAAAAAATTTTTATAGTAAAGTCAACTTTTCCACAAATTTCCGACTTATAAAAAATATAAAAACTAATGAAAAATACTAATTTGAGTGTATTATTATCTGAATCAAATATAGAATAAACTAATTAAGTAAAAGCCGGACACTACAATGTCAGATTTTAAGAATCGACCGTTACCAGGACAGCCGGACACTTTAAACCCGGAAAGGTGTAAGCTGGCTTACCATAAAAACATTAAACTTTTTTTACAAACTTTGACTACGAAAGATTTACTAAATTTTTTTATGGAAGCAATGTATTTACTAGAAAACAGATTATACTATTAGGATAAGTTTTAATCTTCATGCTATTTTTAGAAACAATTTTTAATATCAACAATAATTTTAATTGAATTTAATAAAGTACATGAAAAAAGGAAAAAAGAGAATAATCCACTTATAAATAATACAAATTCAATCAATATTTAAATTTTTATTCGAACATTAATCTTCATTAATATTCATTTTTAAATGCAATCAATTGAGTTGAAGTAAACATTTACCAATTAATAGATAAGAGAAAATTTGAAAATATATCCCGTGAAATTTTCTATGATATAATGCTGTTAAAAAAGTTAAAGATTTAAATAGCGTGATAAATTTATAAATAGCTATCACCGAGTAAGCCTGGTATCATTATTTTGATCTTGACGACCATATTTGAACGAGCCGCAGAAAAAAGTAAATCTTTGCCACAACTTTTAACTTCATAGTCATCGTATTCGCATTTAATATACGTTTTTCGACTGTAAGGATTAGAGACTAAATATCATTTTCTACATCCCCTACAGAGTCTTTCTAAATCAAGTTTGGAGTGGTGATGATGTTCAGGATATTCCTGGTATTCCTCATCATCTGAATCCGGTCCACATCCGTTGTCATGATCTGGACCTTAATTTTGGAAATTAAAATTTCATTACATTATATAAATTAATTCAAAATTTTATTTTTTAGCTATAAAAATGCAACACATTTTTCTTAGCATATCTTATAAAATCATATGAAATTACTCACGATGATGTTTTAGAGCTGCAAAAACAACCACAATAAACAAAACTAAAATTAACATTTGCATTTTTAGTTATCAATCTACTCTTTAGTTTTCCTTTCGATTTTTTCAGTTAAATAGAGAGAGTTATATAGCATTGATCTGAGTTACCGTAAGCATCAAAAAGATCGATACATTAATTGTGGTGTTGCAGCTGTTATTCATTTTTTATAGATGTTGCTTAAGTGTATTTTATTCAGCCAAAAATTTTTGAGTTTTTAGAAAAAATTGTAAAATAAGCTATAAATTTTTTTGTTCAAATTACCAGGATGGTTATGAGGGTCATGAAATTTATTTATATTCTATTTAAAATATAAATAAAATTATATTTTTTTTGACGATTCAATGATTTTAAAAAACCCTAATTAAATTTTGGTCAAACGGGATACAATCTTTGGTAATCCAGTCTAAATATTATGTGATACATCTGTTGAATCATTATTTTATCTTTACAGGTTTGTTGCTCTATAAACAGCAATTTAAATTGAGTTATAAAAGTCGAAATTTTACTAGTTTTTAAAATATATAGGAACACCTAAATTAGATATATTTGTTAAATCTAAATTAGTGAACAAATCAATTGTGAATGAATTATATGTAAAGTGAGAAAATGAAACTTTTAGGTTTTTAAAATGAATGACTTGTGACTTAGTAGTCAGTCATTACTATGTTTTGAGATATACAGATCTGGGTGAATTAAAAGCACAGTTTTGTTTAAAATGAAAAATATATATTTCAGTGAAAAACAGATTTTTATAATGTAAATCATATGTGATAAGACACCACAGAACAGGGTTCAGGCAATCGTTCATTTAAATCTATGAGATTAGAATTTTTATGTAAAGCGCTATCAATTAATACTTGCCAATACGTTTTTAGAGGTCCAACTCTTTAATTCTCGACTTTTTTGTTTCAATTTCTTATTAATTGATTTTATATCAGAGGTTGGACTATATTATATAAGCATTAAAATGGTATATCACTTTCATAAAAAAGCAATTAACCATTAAAGATAATGGTCATAAAATTTTTGGAGAATTTTTCAGGACAGAGGTTATATATGGGATTGCGCTTTATATTTAAAATTTAATCACATGCCTTTAAATTGAAGATAACCTGAAACCTGTTCTGCGTTATCTTATCACATATAACTTTGTATTTCAATAAAGTAAAGTCGTGGAAATCTCAATTAAACCTTTGTCCAGAGTTATCTTTTGGTCTGTGAGTAAGATTGCCAGATTTTCGAGAGTTTAAATCTGTACAAAAATAAGCAAAGGGGGGACTAAGGTATGATTTTTCAGAAAACTTGTAAAATAGCATGGGGGGGGGACCAAGGTACGATGTTTCAGTTACCAATTTCCTTGGGGAGAGTGTACACCAGGCTTTCTCAAACCACTGCC